>JAQFYM010000668.1:0-53596 GCA_034694785.1 Agrenia bidenticulata | reverse complement strand
AGCAAATTGGGTTAAAGACAAGTTCTAGCTTTGAGTTTGTATACAGTACGCTTTAAGAAAAATATTTTTGAAAAATTAAAACGTTATTGATGCCGTAATAAAACCAAAGATAAAACCATTTTCTTCAAAGGGTATAAAAGAAATAATCATTTTTAGCGATTTATTTTTTATTTTTGATGCACCCGTATGAAATTCAGATACAGTAATATGGTAAAAATGTGGATAAATTTTTCTTCCATTATGGCCATATTAATATGGCCATATATAGGCCACGGCCATATTTTTTTCAGACCCGCTGAGGATGACATATATTCAAGTGAAATGTACATTAGTACAGGATATAATAACAGTAAACGCTGTTATTGTAAAGATTAGAACGTAACTAAAAATCTAGACTCCGAGTTACGGGTAGTTCAGTCAAAAATAAGAATTGATTTGAAGGTGGCATTATCGAATATAAACCTTACACATCCCTTCAAAAAAATGTTGCATGTAAATTCTTCAAAATTTCGTAACCACGGATTTTGCTTATTTATAATCTCCTTGGCACAATTTTATTTTATACACCCTTTATTGGCACAATTTAAAATTTAGTAAGAACCCTTGCTATAATGGTTTTTACAAGATTAAATACGAATTTATATTTCAGTAAAAGTATTAGGGCATATAATTTTAGCAGTAATTTACTATATGAGAAAAACGTCAAGCAATTTTATACAGATAAAATATTAAGCATATTGTGTCAGGGGAATATTGCCAATAGGAGAGTAATGTACTTTCCGCCAAAAGAATCTATAATAAAATAAAGGAAAGATTGATATAGAGGGAAAACTTTTTTGACTATAAACTTGTGCATTTTGACACGATTTACCATTTTAAATCGTTCTTAAATTGTAAAGGATACAGGTAGGTTAAACCAAATGCATTTTAGATTTTATAATGCATATTTCAGTTATAAATGCGTAACAAAAATGCATTTTTAGTCTTTAGATTAGGTATAATTTACAAAAGAGGGACTGATAATAGCGAAAAAGATATCAATAAATAACAGCTCCATGGTTTATTATAATTATGTAAAAACATCATTTTTTTGGTATATATTTGATAATTGCGTATTTTGCATATTTTTTTATAAATGCATAATTTTGCAAAAAATTAGATGCATTATTTGTACGCCCTAGTAATAATCCACCAAAATGATTTATGAACTTATAAGGCATAAAAAAAAACTTATACATAGCTTTGTGTATAACACTGATTGAAAAAAAAACTGAAAACGTGCAAGATACAAATCAGTAAACTTAGATTTTAAAAAAAGTTTAATAATTATAATCGAAAAAGAACGCGGGGTTAAAAAAACATAGGCATGAAAAAGAAAAAGAATATCATTATATATATAATAGCCTTTTGTCTAGTTAAGTGGCAGAAAGCATTAAGAACTGATACAAAACCAACAAAAACTTTTATAAATAAAGGTCTGATTTCAATATACTGAAACTATAACAAACCCTAAAAACCAAATTATGTGTAAGAATGTAAATAACACAAGAAAAGCATCTAAATCTAGACTCTAAAGCCTTTTAACATCTCGAAAAACATAAAACCGATGCAGAAGGGAATTCGTTTGTAGTTTTGATCTGCCAGCTGATGAACTCTAAAAGATATATAATATTTATTCAAATTTTTGCAAAAAAATACAATAAATAGAAACCATACAATAATATTATATAGAACCTTTCAAGTCACACCCTAGCTTGTAAAGCAATTTATATCGATTACTGGAATCATATTATGAAGTACTTTTCACCTTTTTTTAATGTTTTATGCAGTAGTAAAATAAGCAAAAAACACAGTGTAATTTTTAGTAAATTGTAAATTTTTTTTTATTTTAAATTTTTTTTTATTTTAGTTATTTCTGATATTACGTTTACAAAAAGGCGTTTATTTTAACTCATAACGCGTAAAATATAAACATTCCTTGTTTTGAAAAAATGGAGCATATATGCGCAAATTTCCAAAAATGTAACATAAAACTATATAAATATTTATGAATTAGCCACAATATAAATTATATATTAGTTTAATAAAAAAGTAACTACATGTATTATAAAATTTTTGCGTAAAATTTAAGCCCTCTTTATACATTTAGTTTTAGTAAAGAAATCTAAAAATTTGTTTAAATCAAATTTTTTACTTGAAAAATCGTTTTTTAAAAATCTTTTAATTTACGCATTTTTGCGTAATTTGCGAGTAAAACGTTAGTTATGAAGTACATTTTTGACAGAGTAACACACAGAGGTTGCTGTTTACACTTTTTACAAGCAGTCAGAAAAAACATACTAACCAAAAAACAAAAAAATAATGAAAAGAAATAAATATATTGGCTCTCCTGTACGACAGGATACTATTTTTTTGGGTATATACAATAAAAATGGTCTGTTTGAAATGAACCCAGATGTAAATGAAAGTGAAAAAAAAATATTTATTTCAGCAGTTCCGAAATTGATAAATTTTTTAAAAATTGAATATATGTTTTTTTTTTGCTATTCCTGATGAAAATTCTGTTGAGAAAATCAAATATTGTAAAGATAACAAACAAGCAAAAAAAAATATCATTTATCTCAAGTTTTGATGTATAGAAAATTGTTGTCGCATATAATGAAACTTTCTCTGGCAGATTGCCTTATCGCAAATATCTGACCGTTTGCCGTACCCTGTAATTGACGTATTTTTGGTTCCATTACTCGCCACATACAATGTTAATATTGAAGGTTTTAAGTTACTTGTTACTGGAAATAAAGGGAATCTAAAGCATTGGCTATATTTATATTTATTTATAAATTTAATTCTTTTAGCTAAAATTAAGTTTTACATATATTTGTGTTGTTAATGAAATTACCATTCGTATCACAGATATGCATAAATTAATTGTTTTTTTATATACTTACATACAATGTTTTTAAGTGCTTACTAACTTAAAAAAAGTTATATGTCAACTATCTGTATATATATGATGTTTTTTTACCGTGTGTTTCCTTGTTTACTATTTGTTTTTGCGTGTTTATTTTTACTAAAGTAGGTTCCGTCATTTATTTTTTACTATTTTGTGAGTTAATATACTATTTTTAAAAGTTTGCAGTGTCGTATTTATTTGCACTTTAGTTTCATATATCATTTTTTTGTTTTTTTTTGTCGGTTTTTTTATTTTTATGGTTGTTTTTGTCGATTTTTATAGCATTTTTTTTAGTTATTATATATGGCTAGGCGTCATAACTTCGTTTTCAAAAGGAAGAGAAAAGGAAATCTCCCAATAAATTTTAAGCATATAAACCTGTAAAATCAGTATGTAACCTAGTGTATATTACTGATTTACATTTTTTTGTACTTATAAACCCTTATGTCGTTTTTTTTAACTTTTCGACAAAAATGCAATTTTTTGTGTATTTAATCTTGTCAGATCTTGTTTTGTATAATAATAAATTTAACCATATTTCTTACTTGTGCCTAATTTCACATTTTTTTTGCCATCTGAAATTATATTTTTATGTTAGAGGGGAAGAGTCCCGCCTCCCTGAAAGAGGGAAATAAGCAGGAGGTCTAAATATAGTATGACCATATTATGGGGTATGCTTTTTTCATTGCCTCCGTTATGGCCATTATGGTTTAATATGGTAAGTACAAACAACTATTTATTAAGATCATATAAAAAATGTAGGGTTTTATCATAACTGTGATTAAGGCAGACCAATGTAGTAATTTGCCCTTTAATTTTTTTGTTTACTGTGTTAATGCATTTTAAAAGTACATATAAATAGGCCTATAACTTGCATAGTCATATTATAATAGTTCGATTTTGCAACTATGTTTATTCGCTCCATTCTACAATTTTTCATACGATAAATTTACTAAAATGCAAGTTTAAGTTTTTTTTATACTTTTTAAATAACTTTTTATGGATTTGCATTGCCCATGTGCACGTATTATATACTAGATCAAGCCTATTCTACAACTAATTTAGAGATAGGTACTTAAGCACTATATTATACTGTAAATACATGCTAGTTTGTAACTAAAAGGCTGAAAATACGAATTTTTGTCTTTGTATACCTCTTTTATTAAAATTTTTAATTTTTATAAACATATGTGTATGTATGTTTGCCTGTATGTTTGCCTGTATGTATGTATGTATGTTAGCATGTATGTATGTATGTATGTATGTATGTTTTTTTTATAATTAACTATAATTAGTAAAACATGTAATTTTTAAAATATGATGTATACTTTGCGAAATATATAATAATGTGGTAGATATTTCTTGTATTCCTACTTATTATCACCGATTTTTTATAAAACTTATACTCTTGGAAATCAAGAAAGATTGTTAACCAATCAAATGGTGACGCATAAAGTGTAACTATTAATACTGTAAAAGGGTTTTGATAACAGTTATTTTTTTTCAAAGGTGTTACATGTTGTATTGGTAACAAAAATTATATTGACAAAATATGTAAAATTATTTTCTCCCATTATGGCCATATAAATATGGCCATATATAGTATGAGGTCCCATTTTTTCGAATATTTGTTCAATAGGTGTATATATCGTATATTTATTTTTTGTTGATTTTTTAATGTTCATGGTTGTTTTTGTTGATTTAAATAGGTTTTTTTTATGTTACTTTTTACATATTTTTTATTATTCTTAATATATTTGTAAAGCATTTTGGTTTCGCGTCGATGTTAGAGTTTGCAATTTTCGGTTTTTTTTTATATCCTTTTTTATTAGAGTAATATTTTGTCTTGTAATATTCGTAAGTTTTTTATAAATGTTTTGATTAGGGTTAGGCAGGTTACAGCTTCTTTTTCCAAAATTACAGGTAATTACTGCAACTTGCGTTTAGTTACTTTAACATTGTGTAAGTAAAATTACCCGGTTTTTTTTCTATTATTTTTTACAAGTTCAGTTTTTTTTTCAGTTAAAAGTGCATGTATACAGTTGTTATAATCGACATCACTTTTTTGAAGTTGTTATTTTATTTTATAAAATACCCCTCAAGGGATCATCATGCAGAGCTAGGATAATTTACACCTCCAACAACACATTCTTAATATTATATTTTTTAACTAGTACAAACGAATTTTGTACAGTGGTTTGCCTTATTTATACCTAAGTTTCTTGTTCTATCATATATTATTACTTTTATTAACTGACATTACAGTTATGCCTACATGTTGCCCTAAGAAGCGAATGTATTGCGCCCATTTTGTATTAAGTTTCAAAATAAATATGTCTTTTTTACAGCTATTACTAATCCAAATTAGTCTTTTTGTTCACAAACACTTTTAATTAAACATGTGCGGCAAGAAAAAGACATACTAATGTAAGTCAGCGTGTACATTAAACGTGATTATCGTGGTATTTACTATAATTTTTACTTTTTTTTTTGTTTAAAAAACTAAAAAATACCTATTTTGGTAAAGTTTTAATATGCCCGTAATTTGTCATAAAAAGGACAAAGCATTTGTCAAAAATTACTTTACTTCTTTGAACTTAACAATACAAGATAGGTATATTTGCAATTCATGCCTTATAGTAGAAGATTTTTTGATTTGTTTTTATTTAATACGGTTACTTTTATCTGCAAAGCTACTAATATAACATAAATGGTGAATAATATTATAGAAAGTAAACAGAAAAAAAAATATTTCTTTTTTCTAATTTAGTATTTTAAGCCTTTTTATAAGGTCGTAGTCTTCTAATAATGAGCAAGCAAAGCATATATAAATTTCCAATTTAAATTGACTAGTTTTAAAAATACCCAGATTTTTTTGAAATTCTTATTATTTGCTATTTTATATATTCGCAATTATTTTTATTACAAATGTCGAGTAATTTTTTTTGCAATTTCGAGTACTTTTAACTCCAGATATATTTAATAATTAAATTTTCAAATTTTTCGTTAGGCTGTTTTTCTTTTTAATCAGTATGTCTAGGTAACGAAAATCTTAGCATTATAATTTGTATTTATTCATAATCAAAGTATTCGGAAATCTGAGTTTGAAGTTATATAACTACAGATCTCTGTAAATATCTAACATTTGGATAAATATTGCTCGGATCTTATAATACTTTAAATTACGATGGAGTATGTATTTGAATGTTAAAAATTCAGAATAATCAAATTTCTTATATTAAGATTTCTAGATATTCGCATTTAAAATACTAAGTAATCTAAAATTAATCTTTGTCAGATATAAATATTTAAAAATAGGAAGATATTTATTGCATGAGATTCGAAATGCCTAAAATTACGAATTCGCAAAATTTCGAATGGTTGGATTCCGAATGCTCGACATTCCGAATGCTTGGAATTGCGAATTCTCAGACTTGCGAATGCTAAAAATTCAAGTTATCAAAATTCCGAGTGCGTAGAATCCCAAATTCTAGGAATTCCGACTGCTCAGAATTCCGAATGCCTGGAATTTTAAATGCTCGGAATCCTGAATGCCCAGAATTCCCTATGCTCTTAATTTAGTTGGCTTAAAATTACGAATGCATGGATACCGAATATCTAAATTTCATGCCCTATCACACATGTTTATTTTTTATAACTTCTATCTAGGGTTTTATTACTTTCATAGAAAGACTGCGTCACAAAAAAATAAACTTTTTCAATTTAATTTTTTTCGATTTGATTTTTGTATATAAAAATTACTTTTTGGTGTATTATTTTTTGTTAGAGCTGTTTGATTATATGTTAAAATTTTTCATAATTTAAAAAATTAGTCAATATTTACTATTATTTTAAAATTTAAGCTTTGTTTTTATAAACTGTCAATGTTTTTATTTTTTTATTGCCACATGTTTATTTTTATTTTACATCTTTAAATTACGAGCAAAATATAAAAAAAAAGGTATTAAAAGCTTTATATTTTCGTTGAAATCTAAATAATGTTCATTTAAATTATTTTCAATGAAAATATATTGTTCTTAAAAAAGTCCTTACTTATAATTTAACTAAAAGACATTTTCATCAATAAAATCTGGGTTTTAAAGGCGTTATTGTGTAAATAAAAACTAGCTTTTTGGACTCGATCATTTGACAAATTATTTCTGTTTTTCGTATGAACGTTACCAAATATATTATAGACGCGTTTACTGGCAGCACTCGAACTAGAAATTGTACTCATTTTGACTGCAATGCTTTGCATGTGCAGCAAATTTGCCGCCGAAAAATGCTGATCTTCAACATTGACACGGTTTTATTTCTGTTACGATCTTTTGGTATTTCAGCTTTAAGTTACTTAGAAAATATTGCAGCTCATAAATTTCTAAATTGATATTTCTAATTTTTAATTATCTAAATGGTTTTTCTTTTTCTACATAGTCGTAGAATTCTGTTAGAACTTCTAAAAAATTTAATGGAAAATATTTTAATATGATTTTGGCACAATGATTACGTCTACCTAAAATGTAAATCTATTATATTTTGTGTTAATCATACCGAACCTTTTGTTTATGACTTCTAAATATTCCTCCTTGTTTTCTATTCTACTATAAAAGATACATGAATCATTGATGCATTCTAAAATTTTTATGTATTCTAAAAGGTCTTTTTCTATTTTTAATACGAACAAACTAGGGTTTTTAATATACTATAAAGAAGTCTTTTGTTTTTCCAAAAAGGGATCATGAATTAGATTCATAGATCCTATTATATTTAAGCCGCGAGTTTATTTGCTAGGAAGATGATTGGAAAAAAAACAAAAAAAAACGTCTCTGGCATTTAAAAGTAAATGAAAACCCTTATATTGTTAAACTATCTTGTGTTTAATGGGAGGGATAACATACTCTTTAGATTTTTTATTAGATTAAGTTCTTCATAAAATACTAGTAATGATAGGTTATTTCTTACTTTTTTTTTAGTTTTGCTCGATTGTACAATCATTGTACTGTTCTGTTGTAAATTACATAAACCGTAAACTTCCAAAACAAAAATATGAGCGTTACAGCCACAACAAGACTATAATCGATACTTTTTTTTTTTTTGCTTTCATTCTCCCTTCATATTTGGGGTATTATCTGCTATTATGCTCGTACATCTATTTCCTAGTATATTATTGTTTTTAGTATCCTATCTGCCGTGCATTGGGTTCGTTTTTTGTATATGTCCTGATGTATCAATTGATTTGCTAAAAATTGGCTTTTGTCCAGCTATAAATATTATAAAATTTATTATTTTTCATTTTTAATATAGAACCACTCGTCACATGCAAGTGATTAATTACCCTATTCCACATTTTTGTGTACATCTTTTATTGTCTTCATATACTCTTAATCCAAATATTTATTAAATATTGTTTTCTTGATGGCATACTTTGGGCATAAGATGACCTGATGGCTTGCATAAATTAAAAAAAGGCAGGATGCATAGCAGTGTTTACAGGAAAAAAGCTAAAAAAATCTAGATGCAAGTAATTTGTCATACTTTGCTTTTTATTACGGGAGCTAAAAAATAAAAAAAGAATTTTGTGTACTCGGCTCTGTTTCACCAATTTTTTTGTGCTACATTTTTTTGATATCTTTGCATTACCAAGATCGTCTTCATGTGTCTCTGTTTTTGTAAAATTATTACTATCATCAATAAAAATACAATATCTGTACTATTCCATACATATTTATTGCTTTTTATATAAGTTTCAACTCTTTCGCAGACCAATGAACAAGCTTTTGCAAAAAAGCATGTTCCATAAATGGTGTGTATGTGTTTACTGCGTATATATTGTTATTTCAAGCACGATTTACCACAAGCCATTTGCAGAGGGGATACATAATAATAAAAATGAATAAGATTTGCTTACAGAATTTTGAATAACTTAACATATGTATGTAATAATACAAATAAAAAAGATTTTCTATCTTGAAAAACCGGTACTACAAATAGAACTACATTTAGAAAATATAAGCAAAATTAATGGCAGAATACCAAGAATATTTGCATAAAACAAACTAAAAATTATTTCTTACATTAGTCATTAATGTACCGGTAACATACAGCAACTTACAGTGTTCCAAGCTACAAATACTTGCATTGCAGCAACCGAAGGTTTATTGCAGTGCGTTTGATGCTGGTTGTTTTTTTTCGTTCTTTAGGCTCGTATTTTTTTTCTTATATGCGTTTAGATTTTTGGTCGTTTATCATACAAAATAACAACAGAATGGACAAAAAAATCAATAGCATGGGGCTTACAACACATTAAAAAAACATAAAGTGACAAAAATATTTATTCTGGCTTTATAAAAAAACTTTTTGCGAAATAAGAGCAAAAAAGCAGTTTGACACGTCTTTGTGTATTTCAACAGCAACGCCTTTAAAAAAAGAAGTTGTAATTACTAAAAATGAATAAGTTCAACACATTTTATATTGTTCACTTTTCGATTTCTTTATCTCTTATAAAAAATATCATTCACTTCTTCTTTCGAACTTTTATTTATTTCACTGTCTACATTCATTATCTTTTTGCACCATACCAAATGTTTAAATGCTGCTTTACGCTTTATTTTACAATTTTTTGTATACTAATATGTGTTTTTTGTAAGATGGAATACATGGCATTGTACCAGCAGGCTTTTAAGTATTTATGATAAGCATTTATACATCTGTACAGCTTTCTTGCTGGGCATTTTATTTTTTTAAGTTTAGACGTGATATATTATATAATATTTTATTTTGGGCATTAACTATTTTGTTCGTGTAATTATAAAAGAAAAAAAAAAACATGAACCCTGTTGTAAACGCTAGCCATCTATACTGGATTAATTTCGTATGTTATAACCACATCTTTTATAATTTTTGTTACTTTGCTCGGATTAATTATAGTTTGCAAGGCTTTGCTAAGCATAGATTGCAATTTTACAAGCACATGCGTAACCAGGATTGTTTTTTGATAAGGCAAAATACAAAAAATGCGCTAAAACAACAAAAAAATGTTTTTTTATTGTTGTTGAACTATTTCGTAATCTTTTTAAAATACAAATTTTTAAAAAGTATGATTTTCGGGGATTTTATACGCCCCCAAAAACGACCCCTCCTACTTAAATCAGGCGTGGGTTCCCTTGGGGGTTGCTTGCTTCCCTTCCCTTTAGTTACGGCACTGCTAGCAAGGTTATAAATATGATTACATGCTTGATATGCCTATAAGATCACGAAAGGCAAATTAAGAAATTATGTGTACTCCATAAAAGCTCAGTATATATGCATACGCATTTGACCTTTACTATACGGTAAGTAGCCAAGTACCCGATTAGTTGATTTGGGCTACATTTTGTGCATGCACAATTGTTTTTGTGAGCCTTCATTTAAACAAACAGTATAAAAGACGCATAAAAAAAAATACACGAAGACAATCCAAATCAACTGTTTTTTCGTTTTAAGAATGCGTTGAAAATGATACCTGCGCGTCAGCTTTATAATTTTTATGTTATGGTAGTACATAGATAAAAATATAAATGTAAAATTTTGTACATGGTAAATAATGGCAAGATAAAAAAAGTAGTGTTTTACTCGACTGATTTATTCTCCTAAGAATTCCACTAGTAATAAACTATGGTACACTAACTATTTGAACAAAAAAAAAATATCATTGGAAAAAAAAGTCTTTTGTTTTTGTGTTGTAAAACAAGTATTTTTGCTATATATACTACTGTTTGTTAAAAGAAAATAAAGCAAGCAAATAAGAAGGTCGGTATAAAATATAAAAACTTATACTTTTATGTCTATTGAACTTTTAAATACATGCTTATACTAATAAAACCTTTTAGATTTGTATTAATGTAATTTCTACACGATACCGGTGCATTTACAGGTTTTTAACTATTTAAAAGATGTATACGAGAATTCTCTTCAACCCCTCAAGGCTTGAAGGGTAATTACTCTACAGAATTTTACTAAGGGTTATTGTTAAAAGTGGCATAAAAATACGTAAAAAACTCGATAAATACTTATGTACTAGTGTATTTTTGTTGCCCTGTGTTTGTTACACGTAATACTTTAAAGGATTTTTTGGGACACGCCTTGAATATATACGGTGTTGACGTTTTAAAAAATTGTATGTAATGTATTACTGTACAATTTGCACACTTTCATGCGCCTTTAGTGAGGTAAATACCCATGGCTAAAAAAGGTTACTTATTAGCAGGGCCTCCTAAAGAACGGGGGCCCCAACAGGGGTAAAGTACACTAAACGTGTCTATAATCATGTTTACTTATCATTTGCAAATTATTATCAAAAAAAAAATTGTAACAATGTATTAACAAATTTACATTTTAAAAAATATTTTTTTGTAAACTCTGGATATAAAATGCCGTTTTTATATAACGTAGGCCGGACAGGAAGCGGCCGGGGACTAACTCTATTGCCGCGTCCTCTTAGCCAGGCGTTGCTTATTAGTAACATTATATGCAATTAATAAGTATGAAGTGCCCAAAATAGCCATATCTCATATAAAATTATTAGCACTACAGTTATATATTATAAATTGCACCTAGATTACTGTATTGTATACTATAGGTATAACAAATAAGGAAAATTACTGTGTGGGGTAGACGCATGTACCAATAGGAAAAATAAAAACCAATATAATTAAAAATTCGAAATACTATCTTTTTGTACTAATTTCACTGTATTTTGGAGTTACGATATTATTCATACGGAAACGTCAACACACGGCTATGGTGGTTTTTTTACAAAAAAAATCGAGTTTTTTTAAACGGTATTATCCAAGCCAAAGAAATATCGTTATGAAAATATTAGCAGGATCTATTATTTTTTTACCATATTGGCGCCTTTAGTTGACGCACGTCTCATGCCACTAAGCACAACGTTTAAATTACTACATATTATCACTACTTTGACTATGACTTTTGAATAGATATTTACAATAAATGTATGCACATGTATAGTTCTATTGTATATTGCCCTAAATTTACTGTTTGTGACCCAGTTGCCAAGTCAATGATAACGGTATATTTAGCAAGTAACACAGTTTGGGTAGTAGGCTTTCGACCCTAAGTCATCGAGGCATAGAAGGGAATTGAATAGGATTTTTTTTTCAGTCGCTTTTGTATGTATCATAACTCATACGGGTAATTTAAATACGTGTTCTTTTTTGAGAAAGATATATGAGCTGAACTTTTATGTTATAGAATTACTGCGCAAGCTACAGTATCTTTTCCTTAAGGCTGTAAATATGTCATAATTTTATTGTGTTGTTCTTCTTTGTCAACTGTTATCACGATTTGTATCCCTTATGTTTTTATAAGCTAGTAAACTGTTTAGTACGTCTTAAATATTACAGTTATTGTCTTCTTGCAGGTTTTTTGGACACATCATTTTAAATTCTTTAATTTGTTTTTTTTATAGCTTTTAGCTTTAGCTCATATTTATGCATATTCTTTAACCAACTTTTTAGATATGAATAAATGTGTTGGCTGTACAAGATAGGTAACGGCTGTTTGTTTGTTTTAATCTGAAAGGTTGCTACCCTTTTTTCTATGCAAAAATCGATTGCGCTAGAAATTTAATACCTCAATAGTTAGAAAAATACTGCTACTGCATGGTTCTTTATACATATAATATTTTATCGTATTCAGGTTTGCAGAAAATGCGTTACAGGTAGGTTTATTTGGAAAACTGTAGTAATGCGTAATTTTTTTTTGTAAAATATTCGTTGTTGTTTACTTAATAGCATCGAGTATTTTCTGATATACATATATTAGGTTGATCATGTTCCCTCATACAATTTTTAATCTTTTCTTAACCATTTGGCTCTTTATAGTTTTCATCAAACATGTATTTTGCTGTATCTTGACGAAACATCTGCAAAGATAAGTAGTGTAAATACAGAAATATTAAGTTCACATGTAATTTATTAGCTGAAAATAAACTTTAAATCTCGCTTACAAGCATTTCAAATGGTACATTTGCTTCTTACATATTGGCTGTTTTAATTATTTGTGGTAATGTATCTCGTCTCTTAATCAAGACTAACACTCATTTACAGTTTCCCCTTAGTGTACTTTGAATTTTTACTCCTACAATATTTCCTTATTGTTTTGCAAATAAAATGTTTTCCCGAGGATCCCTCTCGATATGGATTACTTGCTAAAACTCTTGTGATATATCGGGGCTAATTTAAGACATTGATTTTTCGTCTATTAATATAATTATAAAATTCAGATGATTATTTTGTTTTAGTGTATAATTCATTATGTTTTAATATATTTGCATCATGACACAAATCAATACGTATCTGGTCTTTGCTATTTGTAATTACATTTGGCTTGTAAAAATATCAATCTTGTTTAAATTTAGCAGCGTAAACTGTGTTTTTAAAATAAACTAAACTATTCCAGCATATTTAGATAGCAGTACCGCTAGAACGCTGATCATAAGTTATTTTCTATATCGCCGGTATCCAATATGTTTTTTATCGCTATAAATAATAACTGTCACTCCAGAAATTTTATCGATACATTTTTTTAAACATTTACAGATTCCATATAGTTCAAGTTTATTCGAAAAATACTTGGCATGGCTTTGAAGTAAATTTTCCACTAATTATCGCTTTTACTTAAGCTTTTTTAAAGTTAATTTTTTGCGTTAACCGGTTTGGCTTGCATCAGTCGTCTGTAAAAATTACAACTGGGGCTCTGGACAGTACAAAATTGTTGCTTTTATAGCGTTTTGTATATATTATAACATTTTCTTTGTATAATTTTCGGTGTAGATATTATGTATGTTTTTTTATGTAACTGAGTTTTTTTGGAAAATCTACTGGATAAGCGTGTCACAAACGTCGATACCAGTGAAGGTCCCGCAAAAGTCTTTGAAATCGCTTTACGTTCTATGATAAATTATATTGTTGCTAAAATTAACCTTATTGGATCCGTTCTCTGTTCATTTGTTTCGCTTACTAGTCCTTAGTATTAAATGTAATTTTGGCCCAGCAAGTTTAATGCAGAGTAATTGATACTCCTATCTAAGTTTTCTACCACCTGCTTCTGTGTTCTAAAGAGTTAAATGCGCAGGTGTAAAAATGCCAATGTCATTTACGTCGAATTAAATACATCAAAGTCTCTTAATATGTACGTCAATGTATTCTGACATATTTTACAGTTGTTTGCGGACCAAATACTTATCTAGTATAGCATAATGTTCTTAAAGGTGTTTTATTTGCAAGTTAATAATATTCTTGTGGGTATATCTCAATTTGGTCGTACCTCATATCTATATCTATTGTACTGCAACTTTTACAGTTTTTTTTTTGGTTAACTTAATCAATTATACTACAAAACTCTATAAGACGTCTTTGGTCATTTTATCTAATTCAATATTCTTATTATAATAACCTGCAGTTTAATCTTTTTCAATACAACAAATACAGGGCTGTATTATATTCGTACGTTTTGTTGGTAAGCCTTAAGTCTATTGCCGCATCCCATATCCGTCATTAATAAAGCAAACGTGTAGGAAGTCATGTATTAGGTACATAAGACTGTTTTTTAATAGTCATGTCAATGTTTTTAGTATGCTTTTTCTTTACCTGCGGGCATATCTTTTGTTATTTTTTTGCAATTTTTTGCATTGTGATCTTTTCTTGTTATATTTTGGAAACTTGTTTGCTATTAATTAGTCTTTTCCTATCTTTTCAATGTTGTCATTTGTTATTAAATGTATTTTTTATTTATCTTTTTGAAACATTCTACTTGATAATTCAATTGTTGTATCATATTTATTTGCCGTGTATCGTTCTATTATATTTTTTATTGACTGTATATAATCAATAAAAGTCATTAGCGTTTTCTTTTGTGTCATCTTCAAAGGTAAAATTTGGTATGCTTTTATATTGATTTTTGCAGTGCTCAATCTATAAAAATATTAAATAATGTCTGTTTTTAACTTCCTGCGTGTTTTCTACAATAGCGTTGGTAGATTCGACATGTTGGCATCCGTACTCACTTTTACAATACAATACTCCGCTTTTTTTTATTTATTGGCAGTTCATGAAATCTTTTCTTTTTAACAGCATGCATTTCTTCCTTTGTATATCTTTGTATTTTTATATATAACTTGTTTGTGTTACCTAAACAAGTCAATCTTTTGCATCCTGTCAGATTTCTTTGTGTTAAAGCAATATACCTTTACTTTGTGGTTTAAATAGAACTTGTGTCTTTTATATTAGTTTTCTCTGTAAACTGCTATGTTTATGTACTCATTTTTAACTTTCCTCTATATACAGTACAACTTCAGTCTCTTATACAAGTTGCGTTTTATTAATTTTTTCCTGGTTTTAAATGCTAAATTCTTGTAAAAAATTTCTTCTATCTGTTATAATTGCTTACCGTTATAAAAAAAAGACCATGCACATTCTTTTATGCATTTCTACTTTTTATTTTTTATTCGTGGAATAGTCTAGGTTTACTTTGATATATTTGATAAAGTCTTTTTTGAATATTTATGAATATCTCCAAGAGGATAAAAAATAGATAAATATTATTATCCAATGCCTTGTAGTATATGTATCTACTTTTTTTTGCACAAGTCTTACATACTTGCAGCTTTGCAATATAGTCATTCATTTGGCTTTCTATATTGGCAATGCTGCTATAGCATTAAAATCTTCTAACCATTAACAGGGATTCATTAGTGTTTGCAAACATTATACAACCTCTTTTTCTTGCTTTACCATCACCTCATCCTTCTTTGTAAAATTATGTTCTTACTTTTTTCTCGTTATAATTCTTTCTTCACTTTTAGTTGAATTAAAATTGTGAAGTTCCTAGTTGCTATGGTTTCGATATGGATTTGCATATTACAGAGACTCAGTTCGGGTCTGTATCTTTTGACCCTGAGGCCTGTTGAAAAAGATGGAAATAATTTTGTCCTATTATTACAGTCATCTTTGTATTTATTGATACTCATACGAAGGTAAAATCCCATTTTTTATATTCTAAAAGATATACTAGCTAAACAATCATTTTCAAGATTTTCTATTGTTTACCACAAGTACATACTTACATTGCTAACCTTTGATAGATTGCATCTTGTTACTAAAACTTTTCATAAGTATATGTTTGTTATTTTTGTTAAACATATTGTGCCTTAACCGCGTTATGTTTTTATTATACAACTTAAAACATAAAAAAACATAAACATTTCCCTTTTTGCATATACACTGTCGCACCGCATCACAATTTTAACGGTACTTATCGGTAAGAGGCGTGCAGTATACTACAATAGAAAATAGGTATCTGAAAAAATCTTTTATGCTTTGTAAATGTTTTTGAAAACAGTTTACGCGGATATTTTTTTGATACCATCGTCTTTGTACACATTACAAGGCTAGCATCTTAGTTTTAAGTATCAGACCCTCGATCATTATCTCAACCGTTAAAAAATCGTGTATTGCTTATGAGGGTAGTGGCCGCCATAAAATAAACATTAAAAATGGATAGCAGAAAATTTTGAGCATTTTCGAGACAATAAAAAAAATGGGAAAGATGAACATTAAAGTATATACTGCTAAATAATAACACGTTGATAGTCGTTTTATGAGGGGAGAGGGGAAACATATTTATTTATGATTATGTATTTAAGCTAGAATAACAAACCATAACAAATACAAAAATACAGGTACCTAGGTTTGACCAAGAGTCTTGCGTTGTTATGGCCTGGCCTAACCCCAGCTAAATTTTTATACCTCGTAAACCTAGTCTAACCCCCCTGGTATTACGCGGTTGCACACACTTGTATTATGTAAAATAATCTTGTAATATGCGTTTTCGAGATTTTTACTATGCTAGAAATAAAAAGGTACGTGAAATAGAGCTTTCCTGGTTTTTTGCGGGATAAATCAATATAAAACTGAGTTTCACTACGTATTAAAAGTAAAAAAAAAGATTTGGTATGTTTTGGTTTAATTTTACATCTGAGGATTTATGTACATATATGCTTATTTATGCTTGTGCAAAGACGAGAATTATGCTAGGCGAGTTTTTCCCGAAGGGATCTGATTTTTATATCCACTCAAAACCCGTTATACGGGCCGGCCGGGTCAATCTGGGGTTTCACTGGTGAGTGCAGATCTCTACTTTGCACTATACGGTATAGTATAATAAAAGTGTTAATGTAAAAAAAAAGCTCCTATAAATTATATAGTATTGTTATATGTGTGTTTATATTATGATGTTTTGTAATATTCTACAATCATTCTTTTTGTCAGCTTTGTCGTTCGTGTTACATTAGGTAAACCCAGTAAGGGGGTAGCTCTCCTTTTTTAGAGGGCACATGAATACATTTAAAAGTTTTTTAGCACAGTAAAAAAGTTTTTGCTAGAGATAAAATTAGTATTGTAGTATAAAAAGGAGTAAGTTCTTTTTGCGAAAAACATGTTTTTTTACAAGGGGGTAAATTAATTGGAGCATCAAATGCATGGTTATAGAATTGCGCAAGTTAAGTCCTAAAATGAGCATTTAGAAAAAGAGTCCAATAAAAATATGATATTTTTGTAAAAAGATTTTATTAGTATTTAAAAGAATTGATTTTACTATTTAACCGTAGGCCTATTCATTATGTGCATCTTTCTGCAGTAAACTCGGCAATCCAGTGCAGCATGTTATCGCGCATGACTCCATATCTTTCTAGTCCTCATTTTATATGTAATCACATGTTTCATTAGTTTGGGTATGTTTTAATGGTCGTTAACAAAGCCAAAAAAATGGCTTACACTCGAGTGGGTAAATTACTGTTTGTACAAACAGAGGGTGAATATGCATAATCATCCAATATAAAAACGCTACCAGGAATAGTTTTTTTATAAAAGACTTTGTTAGACATTTCAATCTTTTGGTACGGTACATTTTCTTGAGCTATTAATCGGGTTATCTTGTGTTACAGCCATATGTACCCAGTTTTTTGTACATATTCAGTTATAATTGCACATGAAAAGATTTAAATCCAATTTCAGATACAACGACATGTTTTTTGCTATGATACGTCGATTGAGGCCCTTGATCACAATTGTTAAGCTTTTCATTGTTGCGCTTCAATTTATTTGACAACTTGCATTTTTTGCTGATTCAGCCATAGATGTTTAAAAAAACGTATACTAAAATTTTTTAAGTATAATTTTAGCAATAGTAAATTTTGAGGCAAACTCAATTATGTGTTTTTTTGAATATAAACTAAAATAAAGTGCTCGTTTTCCGGCATGTTTTTTTTGCAGTTAGGACTACTGTCTCACGATTGCAGTTGTTTGTTGTGCAAATTATTATTGTAAACTTACATATACATTGTTTGCTGCATGCAAATAAACTTTGATCACTTAATTTTTTTTTTTTGCTTTGTTAAAGGTAGAGTAAATTTGCTTTAAAATTTCTTTCAAATCTGTTTTTATATGTATTTTTTATAGTTATTTATCTATAAGTTATAGCTTTTGTTTATGTAATTAGACAATTTACGTTTTTGTGTTTGATTGAATCGTTTATCTAGTGTTTGACCTTATTACTGACAGGTATGCTATTTTTCATTGCCGTGTTTATAAATTGCAAATTTCTAGCTTTTTTGAAAAATTAAATAGACGCTTTAATATTGCCTTGTAATTCTTGAAAATATGTATTTTTACGACAATTTAGTTGTTATATTTATTTGATTTAATATTATTTTATGTGTAAAGTTTTTTTTTATTTTGTAGTTTTTGTTGTATATGTAAAATTTATTCCTTTTTTATCTCGAATTTTGTAAAAACATTAGTATTTGCCCACAATGACTAATGAGGCACCCTTAAAAAGCCTTAAAAGACAAAAGGTTTTCTTGAAACTGGTAAAAACGAAACACAAATATGTAAAATGTATAATTGAATAGCTCACATTCTCAACATTTAACTGTAACATTTGTTTCTTACCTTACCATACGTTTACTAATTTACACCAAGGCGAAAAACGGTAGATAAAGTCTTTTTAGTAAGTAGATATTCAAAAGAAAGGTTGTTGGATATACTTTCTGGTACATTATTGCACACAAAAATGCGTATGCAAGAGATTTAGTCATTAAACAAATGCCCAGTTGATTTTTTTTTTGGCTTTAAGCTAAACACATTGTTATCTGCTATAATTAAAGGAACAGAAACACCACTTTTGGCCTTTTTGTGTATTGTTGGATATTGGTTATTATTCATTTGATTTTTTTGTGTTGATTTGACAATTTCTATTACTAGCTGTTTTTTTTCGGGCGTAATTTTGTTGGCACAATTGTATATTTGCCCATCTCATACTTATTTTTTTGTATTTTTTGTATAAGAAAATTACTAACCAATTGGATCTGAATTTATATTTATTCCTTTATTTAATGATATTTCACTTTTTTTTATCTAGTATTTTTTTTACTTCTTAATGCCAGAAGACATGTAAATGTATTTCGCATAAATAACCATATGATAAATGCATAAAAAATACTAAAAAAAAACCATAAAGCATAAATATTACAAGAAAACAATAAAATTGGTAAAAGACCAACAGTTACAAGCCCTTATACTTATATATAATTTTTTGAACAAACTTAAGACAGTTAACCGGCAAATATTGCAAATAGTTCACTAATAATCTTTTATAACAACCTGCGGGCAATTTTAAGCTAAAAAAGTTTTTTTACAGACCAGTGTAAAACTTCTGTTACACAGCAATTTTTTTGTTATCGAATTTTTTTGTGTATTTTGCATCAGAGTTCCCTATACCTATTTCTACTGGTAATAATGCAACTTAAAAATTAAAAAAAAAATTCTCGTAGCTAAAAAGATACACAACACTAAAAAAATATCATATATGTCAGTTTTTATTTTTATGTTTAAATTGTTGTCACTTTTATTTTGCGCCAAAGTAAAGAAAAACTTACAACTAGATAGGCGTTAAAATTATATAAACTTATTTTACACTCTTTTTCTTCTTTTCTCAAAAAAGCTAAAATTTTAGTACCGCGGAACAGAGGATTAACGGCGAATTATATTTGTATGAATTTTGAGTTTACAAAGGTTGCTTTAAGCTGTACGATAATATTTGTAATATTTGTAATCGCTTCCAAGATACTAAGATTCAGTGTCGTGATGGTAAAGGTAGTAATAATTATACATTTTTGTGCAACTCTTGCAATTTAATTTAAAGTAACTATTAGTTAGTATAATATGAACAAAAAACTAAAAGAGAGTATTAATACAAATAAAATTCCGTAAAAAACAAACAGATGCACTTTAAAAATAACTTTATACATTGCTTTTTAAATACGTGTCTGTCGTGCCGCTAGTATTTTTTTTTTGCACATTTATAATAAATGTAAGATGCCAAAATTAGGTGTCTCATGTTTTTGTAGATATTTCCAGCTTTGATTTTTTACGAGTAATATACAACAAACAGTTTCTCTTGCCTTTTAATAATAAATTGCATTAAATACTATTTTTAAAACAATCCGATAATCAAAAAATCACTTATACGTTGTCTATTTATACAGAAATTCCATGTTATATGTAGTTTGCAGCATCATTTGCCTAGAAAGTGTAAAACTCGTTAATAAGCAATCTTTTTACATCATGTCATATTAAACATGTATATCTTCTCCCGTAGGTAATCTACAGTATTCAAAAACACAACACAAAAAAAAATTGAACTTCGCACTGAAAGAAAAATTCTTTATATTATTGTGCTTTGACAATAATTGTCATATGTTTTTTTCTACCGCTAAACAGTTTGCGATTGTAATGCGAATCTCTAGCTAAATCGCTCTTGTGTCGTTTTGTTTGCAAAGTGTATTATGCTTTACTTTTTTTATCTCGTAAAATAATTTTTTTGATATGTGTCTAATATATTAATATTAGGAAATTTACTTAACTTTACATTTAGTTTATTTGTTTGTAATTTTTGTTTTTCTGGCATAAAAATAATGAATTGGTTAAACTAAGAATCGTGATACACTTATTCTGTTTATTATATAAATTAGTTTAAAGACAATTTTTCAAAATTTTTTTTGTATGCATATATTCTCTTGCTATTAGAGACAAATCATATGCACTGATTATCTAGTGGTTGCAGCTAAATATACAACCAACAAGAATTGGTAATAAATTAGTCGATAAACGTATTTGAAAATGCAAATTGTAGGGGGTAGGAGTTTTTTTGTAAAGCGTCACAAAACAGTTTTTTTTAATCCTTATATAATATAGTTACTAAGCCTAATAGTAACTTGGCGCTAGCGACAACTGTCACTAGCCTACAGAATGCATAAAAATTCTCTATAACGCGGTTTACGTACAAAAGCAAAAATAATCGTACAGTTCTCTTAATAAATTTTACAAAAAACGGCATTAAAATAATTTTGGGCTAGTATTTATTAGAGTTTTTTTAAAAATAAATTGTAAATGCCTTTGCATACAAAACATAAATATCGACTTGTTAGCGTATAGTGTTGCCAGATATTTCGGATATGGGTAGGTTAGCTTTAGGTTTACAAAAAACAAGGTAAACATATTTTTTGTTTTTCAATTTGTAGATCGTGTGTTTTTGCTGAATTTGCGTTTTAATTGTTTTATTTCGATTTCTTTTACACACAATTGCACAGAAAAAGACCTCACTATAATGCAGGCGCGTGTATGAGGTATAGCACGAGCGTTCTTGGATCCCATTCCCCGCCCCGTCGTGTTACCGCCTAATTTAAGCTATAAGATTTTAGGATTTTTGCATATGTTGTGGCAATCAGAGCATATTGTTGTACTACTCACATAAATGCGTAAGTGCGCATGCGTTATGAGTGATAACTATTTTTCTCTTGTCATTGTTACTGTATTGATATAATTTGTTTTTTCTCAGTCTTAAAGGCATTTTTTTGTAAAAAAAAGATGGTTACTCAACAGTTTTTGCATTCAGTTAGAGCTTGGGTTTTTTGTTAATAAAAACTGATTTGTCATGCGCAAAGGATACTTATTTTTATGTTTTTTTGTGTAGATTTTAACGCCCATTTTGTAACGATTTGCTTTTCAACAAAAAAAAAGAAGTATTGACAAGTCATCTTTGTAACAAGACTTTACAACAAAAGGCTACGGCAAAACATCTAAAATAGTAGAAAAAATCAAATAAAGAACTGTTTTGTATTTTTTTTTGTAAGTATTACGTTATATATATTTTCATGTTTGCCTTTACATTGTGAACAATCGCGTATATAGTATACCAAATGCAAATCAGCAATGCCCGTATCAGTTTAATATGCTTGGATTCTTTATACAAACTTTTTTTCTTACGCTTTGCCTTTGTATAATATAGTTTAAAGTTTTTTTAATGTGATAAAAATTAAATTTACACAAAAAAAGCTTTGGAAAAAAACAAATCTTTTACGACTTTTCCGAAAAAAACAAGCGCGTTGTTGCGATTCTATTACGCTTCCACTATCAATAGTTTTTTAAAAAAAGTATCAAATTATATAAGTTAAAATTTTCAGCAACCAAAATTGTACATTGTGTAGCATACAATGTGTTAAAGGCTTTTTTATTAACCTTCGTGTAGACGAAGGTTTAAAAATTTTCACATAAATCGCATTAGCTTTTACTTTGAATTTTTTATATATATTGATTACTACACTATGTTCAAATTCCGTGCATCATTGCTTGAGATTCCAGTTTGTGTATTTCTTACTTGTTTTTTATGTTTAATACTGAATTAAAAAAATGGCCGATTTTTGCAAAAAAACGATTTTAACTTGCCTATATGTTTTGTATAGGTTGCCGTTTAGATCGCTTTAAAATAATTATATTTATAACGGCAAAGAGTGCTGCATAGTCACTAAAAAGTATTACTTGTTTTAAGCTGTATACAGACGCCGTAAAAAGACCAGTCAGCAGTAATTGCAAATTTTTGTATCCCGTAAAGTGTTTGCTGTAGAGTATCGGCTTTATCTATGCTTTGTATACATGGTTAAGGAGTTCGTGGTATTGCCTTATAATTACAAAAGCTTACATTGTGCACCTGCTTACGATAATGTAAACTGCGCTGTATATTTGAATGCTGTAAAAACAACCTTACCACAATTTTTTTTAAATTTTTCATATAACATTTTTGAGGAATTAATACTGAAAAATTTTTTAGCAGCATAATAAAAAATAAATAAAAAACCACCAAAAATCAAAAAAGTATATAAATTGCTGTGGTTGTATGTTGAAATGCGTCTAAATGATATAAACTACACATACCATAGTTTTTAGCTTGTTGCGATGCGTCCAACAAACAACAACATAAATTGCGTACTACATATTGCGCATTATTTATGGGTCAATCTTTGTTACGCATAGGTTTTGTAGTTATATACGCGTCTTGCTGTGTATAAGCCTGTATAAAATGGCCAGCTCGACTTCAAGCAATGCCAAATATTTTTAGGTATATACAATGCTGCAAGTTATTATGTTTAAAATTACACAAATAAAATTACAATAATTTTTTTTTCACACATTTTTTATACAAAAATCTTTGCTGAGCCCCGATATACTGTCTAAATTTTGCTCCAAACAGCATTTATAAGTAATAAAAGCAAAACTCTTGTAATAGTAATATAAACACGTAGTATGACTTTTTTGTGTTGTATTTGCAATGTTGTACACATAGTAACAAATAAACGGCGAATATTACAGTTTTTTACACATGAATGTCATTTTGTATTTTATAACATATGTTTTTATATGAACGCCAAGTTCTTCTATGTAAAAAAAGAATGCCATTAATATCAAAAGCTATAGCAACTACACTACCATATTTATACTGGTAGACGTAATTGTTTTTGTATTGATACAATTGTATTTGTCCTCTTAACATTTGTATGTTCATAGATCCTAGATTAATTGGTTTATCAACAATTATTAGACAAAATGAAAAGGCACAAACTGCGCAACAAGGCAACATGATACTTTTTTGAAATATGTACTTAATGTCAATAGTTGCACGCATTCTTTCGTGTTATTTTAAACGGCCGAAACCGTTACGATCGATCTTCGTATCTTACATATTATTACTAGTTTGATATGTTTATTTCATACGTAAAAATATATAAATGGCAACACATTTTATATAGCAACTCGTTAAACAAGGATGTTTATACTTAAGAATAACCAAGCACACAACAAAGGTGTTTTTTTTTACTTAGAAAATTCAAAACTTATAATTATTGTGATTTGCTCTTCGACTCGTTATACTTATACCTTTTATCTCCAACAAAACCTAGGTATTATTTACAAAATTAACAAAAAATATATGAAATAGCATTGGTAACCTTGTTCGTGTATTCTATTTTAAAAATGGGATTTTGCGCTACGTTTTCTATTTTTTTTATAAAATCTTTTTAGCCTCTACAATTTTTGGTATATCTTACTAGGCCACAAAATAAATATTTATAATTGTGCTATAAAACTGTTTTTTTTTTAATTTCTTGCTCTTGCGTTGTTTTATATTACAATTCGAACCACGATGTATTCGTTTTTGGCTAGTAAATTTATATATTACGTTACATCTTATTATTACGTAGTACAATTGCAAAACATTCAAAAAAATAGCAAAGTCTATGTTATCTTAAAATGTTTTGGTTAGATAGTCCGGCTGCGCCGTTAGTGTTCTTCTTTCGAGGAAATCCCATTTAAATGATACGTATTTATTTTTTACTTTTCTGTTTATGTGCTTTTTTGTCAAGCCTGATACCAAGTTCAATTGGTGTTCTATCAGCGATATAATATTAGCATAAACAATGTTTTTAAGCCATCTCTGCATGATTTAAAAAGCGCAAAATGCGTAGAATTGCGCGATAAAGCGTTTGCGTGCAACTTAGCTTGCACCAAAACGTGCGTGCGGTTTACGCGGCATTTATTGCATAAAGTGCTTGTTTTATCGTTGGAGATACAACTGTTTATTTTTAAAAAAAACAAACTCAATACAGAGTTTTGTGCATGCAGAGCAAATTGCACCACAGCTTCTTTGTCGCGTAATCAGCAAACTACAGCAATCATAATATTGTTGTTTACAATTTTTCTGCGTAGGTTTTTTTTGACAGTGAACTAGAGGTCTGCATCTGACCGGACCGAACCGGACCGGAAAAATTGTGTAAAATAAAAAAAAAACCGGATTGGACCAAACCGGCAACAAGAAACAGACCGATAGACCGGACCGTAACAGGATCATAAAACAAATACCAAATGTTTAATCTGCTATTAACTCAAAAATTCAAAAAAGACCGAACCGGTCCGGACCGCGGTCCGGTCCTGTCCGGTCCCTTTTTCCCGGTCCAGTGCAAACCTCTACAGTAAACTACACCGTTTGTCTTGGATCACGGTTCACATTATATATAGTGTTTTTAATGTTTTTTGTAATTACAAAACACATTTTTTGACAAAAAAAAAAGCTGGGCAGTTTTTGAAACACAAATTTAAAATGTTTATTAGTAAATTATACAACAGAATTATACAAAAACTTGTAAAAAATACGTATAAAGCATTCTAATCCACGCCTTTACTTTATTGGTTTAGTAAATTTTTTATATATTTCAATAAATGCTTTTGCGTAATAACATGCAATTATTCTTTGCCAAATGCGCACATGTTGTTTGGCACCTGTATGTATATACTTCTGTAGCTTAAAACGATATTTTTATTTGGTAAAAAAAATATTTTCAGATTGTTTGCACGCTTATAAGATAAAAATCTTACTAAGGCATTCACCATGGTTGTTTTTTGTATATGAGTTATTTTAAAGCTTTTGTACGTATTAAATATGTCTCTAAGACCAGCCAGTCGTGTGTTTTCCACATTTTTCTAAGCGAATTAACGTTAATTACAGGGTTTTGTATCTAAAAAGTATTTCTTAAGACCTTTAATACAGTTGGGATCTGAGACCTGTATGCTACGCGCAAGTTCTTTGATTTAAATGTGTAAAAAAAGGTCAGTATACAAGAAATATACAGTACAAAAAAATTACAAAAACCTTGGTTTATATTCTTTAGATTCAAATTTTGTACAAGCGACTCTGTATGTAAAACATAGAAAAATGCATGTTCCACAAAATTTTGACTATACCTATATTAATTCCACGTTTTTTTTAAAGCACTGAAGTAATTACGTATATGTTTTTTTTTTTTTTGCGAAGGTATTTTATACTGCTTTCTAGAGAAAGCAATCATGATTTGCAAAACTGAAATTGTTTAATTGCGCGTTTTTTCTTACATAATATAATGCCCAAAGTATATTTTAATATTTTATGAATCTGTCTATACATGCAAAAATGCTATGCCTTAACCTATTATGTGCTTTTTAATGCGTTATCTTATATTGCTTATTATGTGTTGCATGCAAAAAATGCAGTTGAATTGTTGTGACTGCCAAAAAAAAAGCGAAGGGTTTTTTTAGTAAAATCACATAGGTTTACATGCGCTTTTGTAAAGAAAACATTTTTATAAAAAGTTGTAAATTTATGCTATGTTTTTTTGCAATTGATTTTTTCGATACCTTTTTGTATAGATTTCCACTATAAAAAAATATTTAACCCAATATATTTACTATGCAGTACAATAATCATAAAAAAATCCTTCTAAGAACTACTTTTGTTCGTAAAGTCGTAAATGTAATTGTCTTCGCAAACGCACTTCTTAAAAAAAAACTTTAGCGTAGATTTTTCATTTTATTTCTTTTTGTTACACAAGAAAAGGCTTAATATGGTTATAAAAAAATTGCAAATGGTGTTTTGAATCGACAATGTTTTTGTGGTTAAATTTATGTTAATCTTGTTTTGCAATAACTTGCGTACAAAAAGTAAATATTGAAAATAGAATATAACAAATAAGGGACACTATAAGCGTTATTTGGTTTGATTAATTTTCTTGGCTTACAAATGCATTTTTTGCGTATTTGTTTGTTTTTTAGATTGCATTGTAAAACATTAAGCAACGCGAGAACCAAAAAAACGCTTGTCTATTATAACTGTAATACAACTAATTCTTTTTGCTTGATGTTTTTTCGTATATTTACTACAATGATTTTGCTTTATTAGTTGAATAAATACGGCACAAAAAAAAATACAGGTACTGCATTTTTTGATGTTGTTAATATTTACATTGCATTTTTAGATAGTTTTAAAAGACCTTGTAATATTGATACTATACAACAATCCCATATGAGTTTTTGTGTAATACTGGGCTTCTAAAATGGCGTTAGGGGTTCATGTACACGTTTAGGCAAGAAAGAGGAGAAAACCAAGTAAAACCGTCTTATATTATTTACAAAAATATTACACCAGGTCATAGGTACGGGCAATATAATTAACATCAATTTTTTGTAACCTGTCTTAATTTTTTTTAAAGTAATTATGTTGTCGGATTCTATTTTTTTGTCATATAAATGCGCTGTTCCTAATATAAAGTCTTTCCTGGCCAATTGTCGTTGTCGAAAAAGCTTATTATTATATGCATGTCACTATATAAAATAAATACTCTGTTTTTTCATTGATGATTCATATATTATATTTTTATATAATAAAAAAAATATAGTGACCGTTTTTGTGTAGTATTTCAAAAGGTTTTAACCTTTTTGCTTTTTTTTTTATATGACTGATAATTTTTTATCCTTTTTTCGCGAATAAGAAACAAGATAGTCGACAATTTTAAAAATACAACTTTTTTAAAATACAGAAACTTTTTAGATTGTAAGTTATGAGAAACAAGGAAAACATATATTACAAAGTAAATTAAAAAAGAAAGTACATCTTAATTTTCAGGCTCAGTGTACTGCAAAAAAGTAATGAAAAAACCCGATAAAAATTTTTCTTGTATGCAGATTTATACAAAATATTATAAGAAATACATTGGATTTCAAAGAAAAAATATTTGTCAAGAATAAAACATTTTTAAATAACTGGAAGTTTTAATGTATATATTTTTATGTTTATCTATACACTTATTAAACAAGTCAATCAATACATGTTAAAGAGAAAATGCCTACGAGTATAGAATTTTTTGTTTTTTCGATTATTTAATCTGCTTTTAAAAACAAAATGTTTATAGTAAAACTTTTGTTTAAGTGTAACCTCATGAAATTAAGTGTATTGTACTATGAATATTGTATTTCTAGTTTTTATACTCATAAAAGTACAACGTTTTTTCTTTTCAATATAAAATAAACAGTAAGAAGTATATCAACGGAAAATTTTAACAGCTATTAATCCTTAACATAAAAGAACATAAGCTAAACACCTTGTCACGACGCAGTAGGTTAAATTTGCGACTTAAAATCTATTTCAACATACATCTAAAAAGCATGGTATAATTAGGCGTTTGCAAAAAACCAAAAGCAAAAAAGTTATCAAAAACACACATTATAAAAGTTGCGTTTGTAACTAACTGCTTTAAATATTTTTAATACTTGTATGACGTCATGAGTAGACAGCTACAAAAAAAGCAAAGTTTTTTTTTGTTGCCGTGAAACACCCTATAAGGGTAAAAAAACTAAAACATTAATATGTGGAGGGCATGAACTTTTTAAAATAACAAATGTACTACAGTATAACCTTTATTGTTTTTTACCTTTAATTTTTTAGTTTTTTTTATATATATAGTTTTTTACGTACTATGAAAAGAGAATTTCATCAATGGACTTTTGCACTATATTAGCAACAATTACAAATACATATAGTACAGTTCTTTATGTATTGTTTTTTTTGTGTATATAAAAAATGTATTTTCGTTAAACTATGTATAAATTTAAATCCTTTTCTAAAATTTTTATTTATTTAATGCATTTTTTGGTTACAAGTTTATTTTGCACTGGTATGTTCGCGTTCATAAAAAAAAGTAAAACCTTTAACAAACATTAACATCACGGAAGGACACTACAATCGTTAATAGCCTACAAGATAAAGACAAATTTATATCTGCACTGGCCGAAGTATTTAAAACAAAAGCTTCAATACTAAAGAAAATATGCAGAAATAGCGTTGGACCATAGATAGAAACCCACCATCCAAAATATAAAAAATGAAAAAGAAGAAATTTTAAGCCACAAAAAATTTTAAATAAGTAATATACCAATCGTTGCAATTCAGGCATACCGATTAAGCAGTTTTTTTCAAAAAATTTTTTATCTAAAACTACTGTATACGACATGGTATATAAAAATTTATGAGTCAATATGGATGACTGGATAAATTCTAAAACAAAAACAATCTTGCATTAAGGTAAAATTGTACGTGAGAGTGATAGGCTAATGACACAGCTGTATAAAATATTTGTGACAAATTTATATGCCAAATAGATAACTATTCCAGAGACATTATATTCAACATAGATAAAGCTGCCTTTCGTCGGAAAGTAACAAGCATAAATAACTTTAAAAAAGAAGGTTAAAAATTGTATGACCAAAACAACCTAAAAAACGAATTAACTGTGTGTGTAAATATATGAATATATATTGAAAAAGTTTTTTTTACTAGTGGGGAAAAGCAGAGCCTCACAAACATAAAAAGATATAAATTTGCACATGCTATATGTATGATGCCCACAGTAAGAATTGATAGTGGACGGCCGCAGTTTTTTGTACTAATATGACTAAAATGTAATGAAGATGACCGAGAAACACAGAAAATTCTTCTTATACTGACACAACTTTTTAAAACATACAAAACACCATTAAACCAATATGGATCTTTTAATCCTACCGCCTTGTGTTCTACCAACACGTTCACATTTAGCTTAAGGAATTAATTATATCCTTAAAGTTCATTACAAACAAAAAAAAGCCTTCAATATTTTGATTTCCTGATGAGCTTCTCAAATTTTTTGCAAGCAACATAAGCCGTTGGGATGCGTTCAATAATTTATGCTTGGCCGCTTATAATATTTCAGATGTAATAATAATATATTGTTTTATGGTTTTATACAAATTTATAAAAGAGATAACCATCTATTGTCTGAAAAAGAAATCAAAATCTACAACATTATGCGTACAATATACAGCCTTTATTACAAATAAATGCAGGATAATGATATAAAAAAAATGTAAAAGAAAACGTAAATGCCGAACTATTCAACATTGCTTTTTTCTGTAACAAAATCATGCTAGTAATAATTTCATTGTTATACAACTTAAAGCTTTTTAAGAAAATTCAAAAATTTATTTTAGTTGAAAAAAGAATATACTGGACGCGATTAAATATCGGAAGCAGCAAATAAAAATTATTTGCCTAGTATGCATTTTATTGTTCGTGCATTAAAACAGAAGTTTTTTAACTAGTGATTGAAATATATATTGTTTATCGTTTGCTTGTTATTTTTGCAATAAAAAGTCACAAAAAATGGTTACGATATATTGTTATTTTGTTGTCAGATGTCTTTTTTTTGTTCTAATATAGCGCGTATGATCAAATAGCACGACGTGTGTCAAAGGTTGTTGCCTAATGCATATTTTTAATAGATGGAGCTATCTAAGAAGACCGCAATTTAAATTGTAATACTATTTACGACATTTATATAATAGTCGTTATAACTTGTATGCATACGAAGTGCTTTGTGTTTTTTTTGGCTTAATAACACATATTTTTACCACTAAAAGCCTATCAGTTCTCTTTTTGCCCACCTGCAGCAAACGAAACGTATTTCTATATGTAAGAGGGGTACTTCATTGGGTTCTGCCTAATTGCAGTAATTTTGTAACAATTTAATAATATAAAACATATTTTATAACAATGATATATTTTTGAGGGCCTCTGTTAAGAAAGAATATAGTAAAAAGCAAATAGATAAAAAAAAACAAAAAATATTCTAGCAGATTATCTATATATATACAAGCTAGTTTTTTTATTGATATATTATGATAATATAATATCCAATCAATTAAATGTTTTGTCTTTTTTTTTCAAAGATATTTATGTTAATTTCATAATCGCAATTCAAGTTACTATTTTTAATAGCGTCGATACAAACATCAATCTAGATTACTTAAACTGTACCTCGTAGCAATTACAGCTTTGTACCGTTGATGTGAATTAACAGACATAAAATATGATGGTCGTGCAGTAGGTCTATATTAATGGGATTTATATGTTTTGTTTGGTAACCTAACACTTTCATTATTTAATGTCTACTTAGTTAAGGAACTAAACAAGAATTCAAAATAGGCAAGATGCAAAGCTTACCAATATCAATTTTAGATTCTTTAATATATATTATAACAGGTTTTTACAGTAATTACCTTTCGGTATGTTTCTGATTGAAACTCTATAATGCTGCATATACCTATAGGCGTCATTTTAAAAAAAAGGGTATAAAAATTATACAAAAAGAATTTTAAGTGTATTTCTCATATCATGACGGTTATTACATTTAAAAATTTACATATCAATACTAAATTATATATGAAATGGTATAGTTTTTGAATGCATACCTAAGAAAAGAATTGTTGCCGGGTGTGCAGTTATGGCTAATTATTTTTATATCATTTGCAGAAAAAGCGACATGTGAAAAGTATAACTACACAGTATTTGTAGTACGAGGAAGTAATAACAGATGAACAAATGCAAGTAGCACAAAAGCCGCAAAAAAAACCATGGGTTTTTTAACAACAAAAAAAACGTGCTTGAAAATATTGTAACTTGCGTAAATTAGTTTTACGTTGTATTTTTTTTATATTATGAAAGTTATAAAAATCTATTTTTGATACTTTTTATATAGTAAAACAAATTAAATATTATTATTTCCAACATAAAAAAAATAAACGAATAATAACCCTTTTTGGACTATTTCTGTCTATTTTATTATGCCTTTTTACTCATCTTAGTACTAAATCAAAAAACAATTTAAAAAACTAAGATATAAATTTTTTAAATATGTAGCATCTTTATGTGCGCAGGATTAGGTTACGCTTAACACAATAGTGTAATATGTATAAATAAAAACATTTTCAGTCTTGCTGACAGTGTTGCACAAAAAAAATAGGCATAATATCAACTCAGCATCTATTTTGCAAAATCTGGCACATTTCTTAAAATATAGTTTCTGGCTAAAACAGCTTAAATGGGTTTTTTTCTTCTGCTGCATAAAAACAGCATTACTGCAGACTTTCGATAACAGATATACTATGGCTAGATTTTTCACCGAAAGCATTTAAAAGTGTGTTGAGAAATCCATACTTATTTAACCATACGTTCTGCAAGACAAAAGAAATGTATTTGGAAATATGATTTGAATTACGGCGTACGTTATTTTTTTAAATCGGGAATTTATAAGTGAACGCCCTAGCAATGCTCGTAGATCAGCAGTGTCGCTCCGTTATCAAAAATCTAAAATGACATGTTAGTCTTTTGTAATTCTATCATGTGTGTTGTATGATTTGGCATATGTTGTATACAGATTAAAGTTTACGGGCATATACTATATACAAAAAGGCATCTTTACAATGATGGGTAATATAAATACAAGAGTTTTCCTTTGGCTCATCCAACTAAAACTTTAACCATTTTTTATTTCAGTAAATATGCGTCAGAGAAAAGGAAATTAGATTTTTTATAACAAAGAAAATAGAGATTATGCTCAAAAAGCAAAAAAAACTTTACTAGCATGACAAAAAGTCCCCGTTCCAAACTTATGATACGACATGCTTCTGTGGTTAAAAACAATACGGACCAACTACATAAATCGACGATAGATAACTGGTAATAACGCATTTTTACAAAAAGTGCTTCGCGGTTGTTTTAAGGCTAATCGCTTTGGAATTACACTTTTGCGTCGTTGAGATGTCAAAACAGCTGTTACTTCTATCGTACAATATATTTAACTAATAGGTTCATCGTGAATTGTAGTAAATGCATTTATAAAATTTTATTTGCTTGTATTTTTACTCGGATATTTTTTAAAAATATTTACCTACTTGACACGCAAAGACAAAAAAAAGCACATGATGGAATAGTTTTTACAAGGTAATAGTTCAGTGTGGCGTAAATTTTAAGAATAAAATGTAGATTCAAACAACTAACTTAGTTGTAAATAGATAGTACTCTTAATATGTAAGCCGAATGCTGTCGATTATGCAAATATAGTTAAAGATACTTTCTTATAAAACAAGTATGCAAGTACTGTAGATTTTCAGTGCAAATAAAAATTTCCGAAATTACAAACCGCAAAAAAAGAGAGGATGTATTCACTTTTTTGTCATACTAATGTCTATTTTAAATAAGGGTATGCAGTCTACGTAGGTAAACACTACTTTTGTGTTATAAAAAGCACAACATTCTTGATTTTTTGAGTGGTAGTTTTTACAACAATTTGATGTGTATCATTGATACGTTTGTACATATTAGAAAAAAACATGCATCATATAAAGCAATGGGTATACTTACTGCATTGAAAAACCTCTCTTCAAGCAAAATTTTTGTACTTTCAGCCGATTGCAACTAATATAAAACTGGCCTAAGCCAGTAATTTTGCAACCCATACTGTCTCCGTTATCTTTGTGTCCATTGCGTATGTACGTGCACTGTAGCTTGTAGTTTTATTGCACTCCAACTAGGTTTATAAAGTAATACAATAGTGTCTATTAACATAGAAAACTTTTTTAAATGTAGAAATCTAATAATCAATTTTCTTATTGTTAATAACACGCAGTTAAACCTTTATTTTTTTTGCACGGTAAAAACAAAAAACAATTAGTAAGTAAAAAAGATGTTATTAGAAACATAGACGTATTGGTTGTACAGCCCACAGCGCGCCTCCGCGCCTAGCCCGCCTATATGCAAACTTTTGGCAATAAGCTAGCACGAACACTATGCAAATGGCAAATAAATGCAAATGTTTATTTTGAGTATAAAATGTTTTTTTATGTAAAAAACAATTTTTATATTTCACCATATAATACTTTTTAAAGAGCAAACCATAACGTTTTCTTTGTTTTTTTTTGTCAAATCTAACAGCAATGTATCTTTTTGGTCTTTTGGATATTGTGTAGCCTGTTGTATTTTTTTAAGACTAAGATCGCGAGCTGGGCGCGGGAAAAGTGCTGGCCGCGCCGCAGTTTATAACAGACAAAAAATCCATAGCTGTTTAAAATATTGTACAGAGTATACAGATTAAAATACTATAGTTTTTAGTAATGGGTTGTTTTTGACTGAAAAAAGTCCAACAAGATCTATAAAAACTAATTTTTCGAAATACGAACAAAAAAAAAGATAAACCTATTACGTTTTTTTTTGTATTCTTGCGTAAAAAAGACAAAATTAATATACTATACAGGTGACATGTATTAGGGAGCTATTTTGGCCCGTTCATTTATTTTTAAAGATTTTTCTTTACAAATGAATATTTTTTTTATATGAGAAAGTAACAAAAATGTAACATTTGACTTTAGTTTTTTTGCAAAAATCTGTAGTAAAGATTTACTGCATAAAAAAATTACATACAGGCGTTTAAAGCTACAAATCAGTGTACGAAAGTAAAACAAATTTGACAAACATATGTTTGTTTGTGATAAACATCTGCAACAAACATAGATATCTTAATTTTTATGTATCTGTTGCAAATAAAATTTTCTTTAAAGTATGTTATAATTTGCAAATATTTTAGAAATAAGATTTTATACTTTTTTATGCATAAATGCTAGCGAGAAATTCGTAAAATAAATATGTATTTAAAACACACTATGGGCTTTAATTATTTCATTTTTTTTTTGATCTGCAAATATATTTGTACTTATGTCAATCTAACACGCATAAAACACGCATTCGTGCTTCTATTTAGGTTTGCCACGCACGGGGCACGTTTATTCAGGGTCTATTTTGACAGTTTAGTAGCCCCGGATTTTTACGTTTATGCAATTTACAAACAACGCTGTTAAAACTTTTGGCTAGTATATTGTTTTTTTGTTTTTTGTAGCTTAATTTAGTGGTCAATTTTTAAAGAACGTTTTTACACAGAAGTGAGATTACCTTTTGCATCGGTATACATTCATATTAAAGAAGTTACAAGTAGAAAGTAAATCGACACTATGAAACATGATTGTATAAATCAAAAAAACATATGATAACATAGTAGCAAGATATGCTGACACAAAATTATAAAAACTCATAGACAAAAAGACTTTGTAGTAAATTAAACTGAGTTTTTTGTAGAAAATACTTCAGTTTTTTTTTTGTTTTGTCGAACTTATTGTAAACGACATTTTGACTGTGTAAGTACAAAAAATTTGCAGCGGTTTTACTTGTTGTCTTCGTGTTAATCATAGTGTCTATATGCCCAAGATCACAACGTAAAGTTCCACGAATTTGCTCCACATGCGACAATAAAAAAACTGGTTTTTTATGTTACAACACGGAGCATGAATATTATACTTTATTTTTTTGTTTTATTTTTTTTCGTAAAAATTTTTTGTTGTTATATGATGGTGAGCATTACTATCCGAGACATAAATCTTGCATTAAAAACAGTAAAAGATATTTTAAAAATGTTTTACCATTAAAAAAAATGTATAGAGTACATAAAAACTACAACTGCGCATCTAAGCTAAATTGTACGCTTTCATTATTTTATATATCATACTTCTTGTTGAAAAAAGCTTTAATTTCTTATATTTTACCGATTTTTGCGCCATCAAAACCCAATTTTTTATCCGTAGAACTACAGGGCGGGCCTTTTGTTTCAGTAGATCTGTAAGAACACGTTTTTGTTAGTACATGGGGTCCGGGAAAGCCGAACCTAACTATGGACTATAATTTTGCACAAAAACATAGATTATATGCGTTTTGCATATTTTGTTAAATTTGCAAAGATGGCACGTTTCTTGATAGTTTTTTTATAACTAGGTATACCGCAAATATAATCATGATGTGGTCTAACACAAAACAACCCCGATAAAATACATTTGACAAGAAGCAATTATTGCAACACAAAAACACTATAAATACCTGCAGATGTTGATATAAACTTGGTACAGAGTATTATAGACAATTTTTTATTACTGGATCTTTTTTGTGTAACTAGCCCAGTGGAATGTAAATTTCTAGGTGGAAAAGTTGTATAACTATACACCGCCAACGCAATACAACAAGGCACTTTGTATAGCAGTTTAACCTAAATAAGCAAGCGTTATTTGTCTTTTAAGAGTAAAAATACGTTCTAATATGTAATTTTTACTTGACTAGTGTACAAAAAATTGCGTTTATAAAATTTGATATAAATTCATCTGCAATAGATGTTTCTACATTCTTAAGTTTGGAACAGTCTAGAATTGTATTAGTAGACAATTACATTGGTCTTTACAACATGTATCAGATGTTTACTACATGGGCGTAGCTACTTTTTTTTTCGGGCAAGCTATTTTTATAAAAAAGACATGTCAACATTTTTTTATTTTTCATGTTTCTTTTATGATTGCAAACAAAATATTGTTTGTCATATTTTTTTCCGATTTATTGTCGTAAAAAAATCTATTCGCCAAGAAAGACATATCTATAAACTAAACGCAAATATTTGCAGCCAAGTGGGAGCTGTCCTTTTTGTTCTTTCTTCCACCTCGCCACGCCCCTATCTTTTTACTACTTTTATCCGCGTTTTTGCATATATATTTTGTATCATCTGTAAAATTTAGATTAAAAACCCATAGTAATGCATTTATGTTAGGTTTGTAAAGAAACGCATAACAAGTTATACGTTTTGCAAGATTGCTGTATTTTCGCAAAAAAAATTAGTTGAACATCATGAATATAAAAACACATATACACGAGTCAAGTCGTACCTTTTAAATAAGATCTTATCTATGAGAAACATGCTATATTACTTGCCTCACGTGTATAGAAAAAATATTTTTGCTGTCATAAAAATGCTAATTTCATATAATCAGGCTGTAAATAAATCATTTATTTTTTTGCAAAAAAATAACAAGAAAAAATTATTGTTTCTAAAATCAATATATGATCCAAATAGCATGCTATAAAACTACATAGTATTTTCATCCATTAACCTATAAAACGTCTTTTTATGTCCTTTTGAAATATATGACAAAAAAGAATCTGTGCTGGACCACTAAAACAAAAATAAGACTTTTTAACACTATATCTTTTGTGCTTCTATAATTTACGCATATATCAAATTGCTGTTGTTATTAAATGTCATTTTTAAGGCATATGCTACAATTATTTATATTTTATTTTCTAGAGCGTTAAGACTTTACGATAAAATTCGCATAAGTAAGATGTCGAGTCCTGTTTTTGTCTGGTATGCATAGAAAAAACACACAAAAACCTATAAAAGTAAAAAGGGTTTTTTTAAGGCCGACAACACGAAAATTCGTATAAATGAATATGTAAATAATACAACGCAAAAGTTTTTACAACAATAAAATCTGTCGTAGTTGTGTTTGCTTGCTGTAACAAAAACAAAGTACGTGCATAGAAAAATGTTTGTAAATTTGTATGTAGTCTGCTCTATTTTACAATAAATAACAATCTAACCGACAAACAAAAGCTTTGTTTTGTTTATATGAAATTACATAAAAAAATATATTTTTACGCTCATTGTGACTTGCAAGAATTTTTTACTACAAAAAACAGAAAAAGTTGTTCCTGACTGTGTAAAATTCGTAAAAAAATTTTATAAACAAGTTAAAAATCTATATTTTGTAATTACATATTCTTGTAGTCTAATTATAAACTTTGAAGTTTTTTTTTGACTTAATGCTTATCCTCCTTACAGACTGTAAGGTCATATGTAAAAAATATTTAGGTATAATTATGTTACAAGATTTGAATGCAACACAAAGATGTACTTAGCAGCGTTGTGACAGTTTTTTGTTATATTTTTTTCTGTAAGTATATTGCTTTTTAATGGAATATATGCAAGTTATATGTTTATCAAAAAAAAATATATTTTTATACTTTATTGATCATAAATGTGACTTCAGGTATTAATGGAAATAAAGGCGTTTCTATCGTGTGAAGCAAAACCAAAAAAGTAGTTTTTTTGTCAAAATACATAAAATTTTGTGTTGTTGTAAGAAAAAGCTTTTACACTGTCTTTTATACAAAAACTCTGAAACATCGTTGGCGTTTTCATTTCTGTTACTTTAAACATTAAATACAGAATAGTTAACTGTCAAGATAAATAAATTGTTAAATTTTCTTACTTATGTACTGCTAACATTATTTTTACATTATATTTTTCTAGTTATTTTTTTATGCTGTCAAGCTTCAGTAAAAAATTTTAAAATGAGATGTTGTAATTTTCGCGTGTGTAAATATATACTGAGCAAATGTTATATAATATAGCAATACGAATTATTACAAAATTACTATAAAACTAGTAACTGACTTGTAAGTGATTAACAAATAAAAACCGATAAGTTACTGAGTAAATTTGTTGTCGCGAAATGCTCAAAAAACATATACGTATCCATTTGACAATGTTTTATTAGTGTCCTAAACTATGTAGAGTATACATTACAATAAAGTTTTATTTTTCTTTGCACGACAATTTAATACAATTTTTTTACCCCTAATAAATATTTTTTTATGATGCAAAATACAACATTTGCATACTTGTGATGGCGAAACCGAACTTTATATGTAAATTACTGCTTATAAAGCTTTATCTCACTCTTTTAATGTTTGTTTGTGTTCACTTCAATAGTAAATACAAACAAAATATATTATTGTGTTTATTCCTATTTTTGGCGCAATTATTATGTTTATTTGCATAATTTTTTTTGTAAAATTAAAACTACCTTATCACATATTATTGTTTTCTGGATTGCCATGCGCGCGTATATTTTTTTATCTGTGTATAAAATCGAGGGCAAGTCCCGCTGTTTACCCAAAATAGATTAAGTGCAGACACGAGCCACCTGCCACACGCAAAAAAATGAATTACTGCTGGTTCGCACTTAGAATCGAAATTTATGTTTTTTGCGCTGCTAAGATTTCCAAAATAATTTTAAAGTTGAAATGGTTTTGTCCTTATGAAATAATCTTTTGTAAAAGCCAGCATATATAGCAAAAAATGTGCTATTAGTACGAAAACACACAAAAAAACTTATAATGAGTTCTGTATACATATGATGATTTTTTAAGGCCATAAAAACAAAAAAACAGATATTTGCAAAAGTATATGACACGTAATGAGCTTCTTGCGTAAATGATTGCCGTAAATGCGCATAAAAGTACTAATTGCATTTTAAATGTATCTTTTGTTTGTAATGCAGCGACAACATTGCAGAATAGTACCAATAGCAGCTGTCAACTGTGTAGATCGAATGACCGCAAATTTAAAATAGTAAAAACAAAAAGCCCTATTCTGTATTTTAAATTTTTGATACCACCTAGAAATAAACATCAAAACGCCCATATCTAGCTGTAACTGTTGCCAGGTACTTTTTTATTAAAAACATGTATTCTACTACAAAATACATTGTTTGGTTTCTTACTTGTACAATACTGTCTTAAACGGTTTAATTCTAAAAAAACTACTTTTCTTACATTCTTTGCTACGATTAAATTGCTGTATTTTTTAATACGTACATAGAATTGCCATGCGACAATTTACGATGTAGTAACATAACACAATTTCACACTATACATATGAATGTATAAAATATATACGGCATAGCAAAAACCGTAAACTTTTTTGTCACGTAAGTTAACCTAGTTAGTGAGCAATAAAGCTAAATAACTACTTGTAGAAACTTTCTTTTGTTGTATCTCAACGTGATGGTCATGCCGTTAGATGAGACTTCAGACCTGCAAGCATATAAAAAGACAAAAAATACACTGTTGCATACAAAAACTTTTTATAAAAATAGGAATATAAAATTTATGAGTTTGTTATATCAAGAGATTTCTTAATCTCACTATTATGGTTTTTGTCGTATTCCTTTTTTTTTATATGTATAAACGTGTAAAAAACAAACTAAAAACTGTTAAATCGCACATAAAAATTAATGATAGCACAACAGGCTTGAAATCACATCTAAATACAATAACCATCTGTTTCTACTTACTTAAGAGTATAATTCTTTTTTGTTTGAACTCAGTACCCTGGTATTAGAATGCAATAAGTTTTTCCTGATTTACATTAAGAGCTAGTTTTTTTTAAAAAAAGCTTTTTTTTAGAAAACAACAAAACCCTGCACTAAAACATATTTTTTAAGATTTAGCAGCATCCAGGAAAAAAAAAACCAAGCTGGTAGAAAACCTGAACAGGTATCCATTGTGCTGTAGATAGTTGTATATTCTGACAAGCACAAAAAAGTACACATATATTATTGAAATAAATATAGATATTGTCTTAAGCCGTCTAAAAAAATATAATTATAGCGTAAAACTAAAAAAAAAATACATCTTGGTATGCAAGCTATATAATACTTGTTTTATATCAACAAAATGCCAATTATTGATACGTATATATTGGTTTAAACTTATTGAACTTTATAAACATTTTAACGCGGCAAAAAATGCGTACAAAATACGTTATGAAATTATTCAAGTTGTTCGCGCTTTTGTAAGTACACTAGAAAAATGCGTAAATTATTTCAGAATAAATAAACAAATAATCGACAAGCAGGCTTTACTGGTAAACCTTTTTTTTTCTTTACAATAATTAACGCGGAGTAGAACCGAATGGTATTATTTGCTTGTATAAGCTTTGCTGTTTAAATGGTGGATGTTGTTATAAACAAGGCGTAATGTTTTTAAATGTAGTTTTTGCTTGCAAATTAATGTTTTACATATATAAGTACTACCATAGGTTTATTCATCAATTTTCAACGATAAAAGCTAAAGCAAGAAAAAACGCCAGTTAATCTATGCATATACCATATAAGAATAACAAGAACACATATTTCTAACATAATAGAGTATAATATTGTAACGTATAAATCAAGGCAGACTTCTACCAAGATTGACATATCATGAGTTTTAGTTTTGATTCTATCAGGTAAAAGCTATGGTGCAAGTTAATAAGAAAAAAAATGCAAATAGTTTGATCATGAGTAAAATATGACGAAAAGATCTTAATATTTTAAAAAAAAATTCGTTTCGGCATATCTGTTGCTCAATCAAGTACATAACAAAAAGAATTGCTAACATACATTGTACAAAAAATATTCTAGACCTTATATAAACATATAACGACATTACAAAAAATATTTCTAGAAACATATTTTTTTTGTAAAATTAATAAAAAAGAGAACATAAAAGAACTCGATGTTTTATAGTTTTTTGCAACTGTTATACATCTCGTAATGAAAGCATAACTGCAATTCGAAGATAAAAATAGTTTACCTAGAAATGCGCTAGTATTAAACGACTAATAAAATCATTGCAAAGTTTTTTAAGCGCACTTTTAATTGACAAAAAATATAAATATGGACGGCTACGTTCTTAATATGAGTTATGTTATGTTGAGTTGTTAAGTTAATTGTTACATACGATTCTTTCAAAAAAAAAAATTTCGTAAAATTTTTAATCTAAGCAAAATGAACCCGTATACTGTTTACGCCAGCCCAATACCTACACAGACACACCTATAAATTATACACGCCTAAAAAATATTTTTACCATAACCCGTCACATAAGCGATAACTTTCACGGGCTCCACTTCTCTATATAATAAACACTAAAGGCTACTTCACAAATAGCAATTACACATGTTTTATGCATTTGTTTACGATGGTATTGTTTTCCTATACGCAAATTTGTAAAGATCGCAGTTTTATATTCCTTTAATATAAGTCGCGCGTCAAACATTTAACTTTAAACCAAGGCAAATCAATATTGTATTTATATTATCTTGGTATTTTTTTGCACAATAAATATATTATAATATTTTAAAAATTTTTGTAAAAAAAAAGTTAGACTTTACATGTCTTTGAATTTTTTTGTTTGCGAATTGTAGCTCGAAAAAAAACGTTTAATATGTATTTCACGCGATAATTTTTAATGTAATATTATCAGCCTTACCAAACAGAATAAGCCATCAAATAACACGTTACGTCAAATCGCTTATATGCAAAAACGTTTTAAAAACGTTCGCTTACACGTAGTATGTTGTTTTTATTCACTCTTGTTTTTTTTTCTATTGCAAAAAAAAAAAAATTATATTTCTTTTGCTAAAAAAAAATATATTTCTTTTGCAAAAAAAAATATATTTCTTATATGTGTGCATAACGGTGCAAAAAATATTGAACCAAATTAAAAAATATTGTGTAGTAAAAATAAATATAATACACAAATTATTTAAATATATTATTGAAAAATATTTTTTTGAGCAGCTTTGCTGTACCATATAAAAAAAAACGAAAATGTATTGCTTTAAATTAGAAATTGTTACTGCGTGCGTATCAAAGCCAAAATAAGGCAACCGCGCGCAGGAAACTGCCTACTTTACTCAGAGCTTTCTATTCCGGTTTTGTCAATTTACCTTAAAAAAAATTTAAGTTTCTAAAAATTCACTAAAGAAAACCAAATAATTAAAATAAGCTTTTTAAGTAAAAAAATTGAGTAAAAAACGGCATTTTAATGTGCTTTTTTGTTAAAGTTGTATTTATGTTGTTGCGACCTTATATATTGGTTGTGACGGCTCTTTGCTTTGACAGGTTTGCATATCATATAAATGATATTAAACAGTTTTTTATGCATTTTTAAAAACAGTAAGTACAAATATTGCATTAAGATAAAGTATTATTGTTTACAAGATGCACAAAGCTTTTTTGTTTTATTAGATGGCAGCCATGTTTTAAACTTGAAATTTATTTTGCTATATTACTTCTTTAATTTACGCCACTTTTTTTGATATTCGTGTCACAGAAAAACTAATGTTTTTTACAAACACAAATTATTATTGAAAACACCACAATTAGATCTTTCTTTCTGTATTTATGCGTCTAAAATTTTTAAAAGATAAAAAAAAAATTCCTATAAGCGAAAGTTATATTATAATACTTAAATAATCTTAATAACAAAAAAATGCACTAAAAGGTGCATTTAAGAAAGATTAAAAAAGTACATTTTTTTTGTATTTTTTGTACTTTGTTGTGACTTTGCAATATATACATAAAAAATAAATGTGCTGCGCAGCTTAAAAGTAAAAATATCTTCTCATAATCTGAAATATAGTTTTTGATTTTTTTTTAAAAATATTCCGCGTATTAAGCCTAAAAGGATACAAAAAAGGCATTTATTTTAACATTATGCAAAATAAAGGTTTTACATGTCTGTGTGCTAGGACAAAAATTGCATTTTTTTAAACGTCGCAAATAAAATAAACTTATAACCTAACTCGTATTGTATAACCTAAAGGGCAAAAAGGAAACGCATCATTTGAATACTTTGCGTTAAAGTAAAGTACAAAAGCAATTTGTGATTACATAATTACACCCATGAGTGGTTTGATTTTACAGTCCTTCAACTTAAATTACACCCAAAGGTGTAATAAACACAAGCGGTATAAAAATTATCTTGCTGTATTTAAAAACTTTTTGGCAATGTAAGAAGAAATATGCAAAGATTGTATGCCTAATATGTTATCTCATTGTTATTTAATGTTACTTATTGTTTGCATCTTTGTGACAATTACCGACACTTGTCTAGTTATAATAAAAATTACTGGGAATAGCTTTTTTACGATAAATGATTTTTTTTGTAATTGTTTATTAGGTGCCTTTTATTTCACATGATCGCAGTTTAACCAATTGAATCAAAAATCATTTTTTACATTTTGGCGAATCAAGCTTTTAGAAATATCAAGAAGTATAAACTAGCCAATTTAATGTGTTTTAATAAAAGTAATACATCCTTTTTATATTTTTTTAGTATTACAATGTTCTAAACTGGTTTTTTGTACAAAATAGAACTAATAGCTATAAAAGGCGTAAATAGTAATATAACAGATAACACACAATTTGAACATCGTAATAGGTTTTTAACACTTTTGCAGCATATACTGTTAGATTTGATTTGATTTTATTTTTCTTTTGTCACATCTTTCTGTAATTAGGCATTCAAAAATCTCAAAAGAGAATATTATTTTGACTCCCTAAAAAAACGAAAAGGGTTAAAGCATAAAATGAACTTTAGAAGCTGTTTCTTGATGAAAATGGGTATGAGTATGATATGACCATATTATGGGGTGATTAAACACGCTTTTCTTATAATAATGGCCATGATGGACTATCTGGGTAGACTAAAAGGTGCCAGAGACAAGTTTTCCATGCACTGGCCATTAAGAAGCGTATAAATGCAAAGTATATGCAGTAATTATTGAAAACAATAGTAAGTTGGGTTGAAAGGGTTTGTTATAGACACTTATGATAATAATACTTTGACAAGGCGATTTTGCGTTTCTTCGTATATAAAAATACACTTAAAAATTTGTTGCGCATTTTATATTATTTTATAACTGTTTGTTTTTTAGTTTGTCGTAGAAAAGATAAATATAAATTTTTCTTAAAAAAATATTTCTTGTACTTTTAAAATAATTTTTTTCTTAGAACCAAACCAAAAGGTGCAATTTTACTTATAAAAGTCCTTTTTTTAATACTATAAATTTGTATTTTTACACAACACAATACATTCATTAACAAAAGAATCGTTTTAGTACAAGTTTTTTTAATTACAATTAGATAGTACGTAGGTATTCAGGTAGATAGTTCGCATTATTGCCATATTAATTTTGCTATGTACCCATACCTTATCAATGTATGATTGCTGTATATTTTCAAAATATAAGACATTCCATTCAGACACGTAGCCAGAAATCAAAATTCACAAAAAGGGGCCCCCAACCTTAATTTTTCTTAAAAAATACGGATTTTCTACAAAAACAATTATTAAATTGAAGTAAGACCTATTTCAAGTAGCATAGAGCGTTTAACGGAACAAACAAAACAAATCGCTATTTTAAAAATTATTTATTGTTATTTAATTTACAAAAAAGGAAAACACGGGGGCCTCTAGGCACGGAGGGTCTTTTTCTACGGGCTTGATTCCATTCCTAAAATATACTAGATTTTTTTGTTTTATATTGTGATATAAATTTAAAAAAATTATTCATTGAAAAAAACCAATTTTTTTGTTGTCAAATATTTTACTCGGAAAATTATAGAGAATTTATGGAAAAAATAAAGAAAAGCTCTTTCTCAAATAGCCAAAAAAATGGCCATTATATTTAAATCCCTGTACTTTTTAGCATCCCCTGTTGTTAAAAAATTTGCACAATATATCCTAACATTGATAAATATGACTACACACTGACCTTTGTTATAAATTACCGTTTTTTGACTATTTTTTTGTTAAAAGAGCACAAAAGCACATTTAGATGCCGTAAAAGTATTTTTCAACAACTCAAACTTGTCCGGCAGCGGGCAAAGAAATGTCGCTATTTCGTCTTTAAGTCTTTGACCTTATTTGCTATCATTAAAAATTAATATTTTTTGGAATAAAATTGATATAGGGCGTGGTAAAAAAGTTTCTATTAGAGATTCTAGCATAAATAAAGAGTACAAAAAATTCATAAGAAAAAATATGACCATTAGATTTTTTGTAAACTCAAAATTAATTTTTCCATAAAAAGATTTTTTTCCATTGGATTTTTTTATGACCAAAGGCAGCTCCCCTAGGTCATTTTTTCTCCGTTAAAACATATACGATAAACTTCCAATGGAAACCTTTTAAATATAAAACTTTCTGAACACGCCCTAAATAATCACTCTTGATTATAACAATACAATTAATAGATTTTTAATGTTCGTGAAATCAAGTTTTGTAATTTTTGTCATAAAGTTAGGCGCGTGTATGTGTTTTCTATCATGATAAACAATATCTCTACTTACAGATAAAATTTCTACCACGCTACCGATTTCTCCTATGGGTATATTTCCACTAAATTTTGTTGTTTTCTCTTCGTTGGTATTTGTGTACCATGGTAGATTTTTTTTTTAATTTTAAGACCATAGAACGATTATTATTTTGTTATGAACCCTAGTAAACGCAAATAAAAAAAAACAAATATAACACTGCTTGCAAAGTCCGAGTTAAAAAGGTGTCTAGATGTGCAACAATAATACTGTATATAGTAAAACGGATTACATTAACAAGGCAAATTCTAAAGAGCCAGACAAAGAAGTTTTTTACAGTGTATAAGAAAAAATACGTGAGAATAAGCGTAAAAATCTGCCTAAAGAGTGTTATACCAATGTCTACAAAAAAATTACCTGAAATGTTGCATCACACGGGTATAAAAAAATCTTTTTCAAAACAAGGTTTACATGTTAGATAAATTTTACCAATACCTTCCCAGCAATTCAAAAGCCTAAAAAGGCTATATATTGACAAGTGGCAACAGATATTATTCAAATTTTACAATCGATTAAAAAACAGAATTTAAAAATGTGTTTTAGGAAACCCAAGATAAAGATGAAAAAAGGCTATTACGAATGAAGTTTTAATAGTATAATGAGTATTGTGTTCGTTAAAAAATATGCTTTTGAAAAATTGTTCAACATATAAAAACATCCGATTTTAAACCCAACGATCTAAAAAAGATATGCATGATCCTTAATACAATAACAACAACGATAAAATAACGTAGCAGAGATGTTTTTATGTTTCATATTTTAAACCATATGTAATAAATACTAATCTAGCTTTTTATGTATTTTTTGTTACTTTTTTCTCTAAATTTGTGATGCAACACCAAAAAAAAACTAATGAATTGTACCGCGTATATCATATTTCTATGGTTTTATTTTTTATTTAAAGTAAACACTTTTATACTTTAAAGTAGAAAAATTATAGAAAAAAATTATTCTAAGAAACTCGTGTATTTTTTTCTACCATAAAAGATATGCATAATCTTAACATGGTAAAAAAGAAAAAATACCAAGTATAAAAAAGCGTACGCCCTAAAATAAAAAAGTTGTAAAATAGCAATCGAAATAAAACTGTATTAATAGTACTTGCACATGTAACTAATATATTTTGTTATAAACCCTATAAATCATACAATGGAATACACATATACTACAAAAACAACCTGGCCAAAACATATTTTTCGAGTTAGATAAGTTCCGGGTGAGATTATCCGGATATATATTATAAGCAACACTCGCCTATTAGACAGAACTGAAACGGTTTTTAACAATACAAAGGCGTATATCTGCGCCAAAAACTGCTACATAAACACAGAATTTTATTTAAATCAAATCAGGAGGCAAATTTTTTACTCCTAATGAATTTATAAGGATAGAGAATATAATGTATTGCAAAAGATAACTTTACATGCAAAACGATACACAGAGTCACGTTATACAAATTACTATATTTTACTGTAAAGTTAATAAAAATATCCAGAGTAATAGTTATCTGAGAACGGAATACAGATGATAGATTTGACAACGTCTGCAAAAAATTGATTCCAATTGGTGTTTTAAATATAGTCGATTGCAGGCAAACGAACAGATTGTCGGGATTATTGTGTAAAGTGGAATATCTGTAAAAAAGATTTTGATGGTGGCTTTAATAAATACAACCAATAATGTAAGTGGTTTACATGACAGACGATGCGTTTTATTTACGCGATATATACATGTGGCAGAAAATGACTTTTAGATTATAGCAAAATTAATAGAAACTGCCTAATAAAAAATCTTTCATATATTAATGACACTTTGAATAACATTTTAACTGATAAATACAACTGTTGCCAGAATTTACTACAATCCATTACATAAATGCTAGTAAAACACCATTTGAAAATTTGCTAAAATCCGAGTATTTAATGAAGAAACTATTTCCATTGCAAAAAAAAAACTTTTTAAAATGCTTGAAACTGTATTAGTACTTATGCGCGCACAAGGCTGCATATACAATGACACCAGCAATGTGATTTACATATGATAAAATATCTGACATTTTGGATTATTTCTTTGACGCAGAATTAATGGTAGCAATAGTAAAATATACATGTATAATAACAAAAAATAACAAAGTTATAGCCTGACAAGTACAATAAAAAAACAAAGTCAAACACAAAGTACTATTTATTAACGACAATATATATCAATTTAATGACAACCCACTTAAACTTTAACCTGATACACAAAACTTCTATATGCAAGCAAAGTAAACTTGCAACTGTCATTCAAACATGCCGTTAGACTTTTTTATGTAGGCGTGTAAAACCAAAAGATCTCAAACTAGCCGGTAAGGTGCAACAAATACAAAAATATGCAGATATATTTACCGTAAAGGAGATTTTAATTGCCAAGTATACTTTGGTTAGGCAAAATCTTATTTTTGACCACGTAATATATATTTTTGAGGCACAAAAAAGTAGTTTTTCTAGCAAAGTATACTTGGCGAAAATATCTACTTTGACGGCAACATAAATATTAACATAAACAACCAATGCATATCAGCCAAAGCATAAAAATCATTAGACAGAAACATGATTCCTTTTATAGGTAAGGCAAATAACTCTATGTATCAGCCTGATATAAAAATTCGAAAGAAATAGAAGTATATTCCTGCAATAAATCAAAAAAAGTATTTTGCCTTTTGCTGTTAACATGATCGTTAAAACAATTTAATTGAAATATGAGTTGATTTTACAATTGGTATGAAACTTCTAAGAAACATTTTTTACGGATGATTTTTATACGAGACTAAACTGGCAAAAAAATTACAAGAAAATAAATTGTTTTTGTGAAGCCTTACGATGTAATCGCAAGAACGCTATATTTTATGCAAGAATGCAACAAGCTCAAAAAGTAGACAATTGTCTATTGCAACAGAATACAAAAAAACTTATGTGATGTTTTGTAAAAGGTGTTTAATATCTTTCTAATATGCACATTGTAAAATATATAACTAGTAAGAAAAATTTACAGAAAAATTTGTAACAAAGTTCATGGATTACAACAAATGGGTAGAGCAGATGCGACGGAATAGGCATTAAGCAACTATAATTTCTTATCTTAAGCAAATCATTAAACACTTAAATATTCAATATATATTGTAAAGGTTAATACTAAAATTTCTATTAAAACGTATAATTGTGACGCCAATTACAAGATTCTAAGGTTTAGATTTTTTGCTAGAAACAATATAGAAAATAAGGCAAACGGCACATTTCCTTTTTTGACATATCCAGGTACCAGCATCTGATATATAAAACAACTATTCAAAGTGTGTGTGAAATGCAAAACTAGAACAACTACTTTAGTTTGCATAAACTGTAACAACTAGTTATGCTACAACGGATAATCAGTGAGTTCCATACAACACAGCAAACATTACACGAAGATTCTAGCATCGATAACTAATAATAACATACAAAAACAAATATTCTTTGTTTAGTTTATATCCACATTAAAAATACCTTACTAGTCTAAGGTGTTTAAATGTATGTAAACTCTGAAGTTGTCTTTGTTTTATATTATCAGTTATTTTCAACACGAAAAACATGTGTTTTAATTAATCACGTATTTTTGTATTACCCGTAGTATTATTTAAGGTTAAAAGGGAGTAATTGTTATATTTTTTTAAAATAAAATTTTTTATATATTCTTACTTTTTGCGACAGAGAAAATTGAAGAAGCCTATAACAAATCCTTGCCGAAACCCCAAAGATTCTTACAATAAGCGGTCCGGGAAAAAAAATCACAAATAAAATTCTGACTTGGTGTTACAAACCTAAACACCGGCATGGACAGGGCTTAAAGTTGATTTTACAAATAGAATTAATTTATATTGCAATGCGTTGTTTTTTTAAATGTTTGTATTTTGCTCTTAAAACTATTGTAAATTATATAAACTGTAATTTCTTATCGCACGGTTTCTTAACATAGTAAACACATAAAGGGCATCTCAATAATACGTAATATCGTATACGGCCATTATACAGGGTTTTTTTATTATTATTTCTGCCTAGAAGGTTTTCTATGATTGCTTGCTTATTTTGTTGATACATTGGTAATATGAATAATAAGCTGCAAGATTTACTTTTTTTTTTGCATTGTTGTATGAGGTGATTAGTTTAAACTGATTTTGTTGTCTACAAAAAAAAATCAAGCGCTCTTTAGTCGCAAAAAAGCAAATAAAATATTTTTAGATAGTGTTTGTATACATTGGAATTTTTTTCTTTATAATCTAGCGCTAAAAATTTTATTTTAGTTAATTTTTTATGCTAAATTATTTCTTTATACTTTGGTGTCATTTTTGGCGTGATATAAAGTTTGCGGTATAATACAAACTGGTTACCTTTGTAATAGTGTGAAAATGATAAAATATACATAAATCACATATGATATAATATTTTTTGTTTTTTGGCTAATTTCTTTAAAAAAACGATCAAAAAACACAAACAATATTAAATGTAAGGTAAATATTTGCTTGTAAATTTAAATACGTATAATATTAAAAAAATGGACTTTGTTTATAATTATTTCAGGGTCCATTTTTTATTGCAAAACAGCATATATATTATCTTATAATTGATATTAAAGGAATGTGAACAAAAATACTCATAACCTGTTTTGCATATTTTAGATTCAAATCTGATTTTTACAACGTAATCTGGCATAACTAAAATCTGTTACAACTCAGTTTTTTTTTTTGTCCGCTGCAAATAAACTCTAAATATTATTCTTTCGTACCTCATATTTTCTATTTAATGGCCAATATGAGAACAATATAAAATATATTTCTCCGTAAAAAAACCATACTTTTTCTTGTCACCTTAATTCTGTAATTTTGACGCTTTATTATGTCGCTCATGTTTTTCATACATATTGTACATTTTTTCGAGTAGATTTTATAGTTTTTTACCATAATCTTACCATTATGACCATTATGGGAGATTCAAAAAATACGAATAGTTAATATATTGCCATTCCAAAATCGATACCCAGTCTTGTAAGCTAAATAATGTATAGAGAGATTTTAAAGTTTAGTTCATAATATAAATTATTCCAAATTACTACGACCTAATTCTTTTTTCCTGTAACGCAGTATTGCTTCATATGATGAATTACTTTTGTATTTGACGTAAGTGTAATAAATTACATTAAAACGCATAATTTACACACAATATCATGCAGAATGTCGTGTTTCGCTTGGTATACAAATTAGTATCTGCATAATATAGAAAAATCTATCAGTAATGTTTTACTTAGTTTTATATGCCTGATTTCTACCCATATTGTATAATATAGAGTATACTATAAAGTAAATGGCATTTTTAACTATAAGATGTACGTATATAAAATTTTTTATGATATGAAAATACAACTTTGTGGTTTTAAACATATAAAACCCCGAAAAGTTAACCAGAAAAAATACACTGCTAAAGTATATATTATAAAAGGATTGCGGTGTTACCCATATAAAAATAAATTTGATGTTGCAAGTTGGCGTATTATTGTTATAAAAACAAAATACGGTTGAATTAAAAATTGCCTCTACTGTTTAAAAATCTTAAAATTGACCATGATTTTATTTTATTTTAGTTTTGTGTTAAGGCTTTCAGAAAAGAACTCGTACCTTTAGTATTATACGTGAGAAAAAAAAATTGATTAGGAGTTTGAAACAAAAAAAAAAAATAATCTATTTTACATTTTTTTTACATTTTAGAAGTTTAAAACTAAATTTAACTACAATAAAAAAAATATCTTCAATATTTAAACTATGCAACTATACAAAATCTTTAAAAAACTTAAAAATTTTTAAAATATGGTTTTAAAAACAGTTTACAGTATAATTTATTTTTAGCTACCGGGGTTTTCCTTTTCTCTGGAACTTTTTGAACGATAATCTCCGACTTTTTTGACAATAATCTGCAACTTTTTAGATAGTTATCATAAGCTTCTTATTTTTTTTTTACAGTTTTGAAAATTCATTTAAACTTTATGCAAAACAGCAGCTTATATTATAATAACTAAAAATATGCAATAAAGTTATTGTAGTTATTGACATGAGCTTGTACTAAAAATCAATGTAAAAGCCTAAAAAAATGCACACTAATATGATTTCTCATTTAGTAAAACTACGATATTTTCTATTGCTTAATTTAGGCTATCATAAGATTGACTTTTGTTTTGCATAAAGTTCCAGATTAGTTTCAACAAAGTTTCAGATTAAAGTTTAGAGAGTTTAAAATGGAAAACAAATCCGATATTTTTTGTAATTTTTTGCATGAAATTTTTTTTAACTGGCTTTTTCACTATTTCCATAATGAATTACATTTTATGTTATTACTCAAATTCATAAATTTATAAAAAAAACAATAAATAAAATAAAAAAATTTACTAAACAAAAATTTATGTTAATGTATCTGTTATCTAAAGTAATCATAAAATATTAAACAATATTTTTTTAGAGGAAATATATTCTAAACATAGCCTGAGGAGGCGTAACGCAGGATGGAAGTAACAGAAACGGTAGTGCATCATTTCACAAACATTTTTATACCAAAAACTCATGCTACCGAAAAATCATTTTTATTCAAAATCATTGTACAGAAAAATACATAAAGTATAAGAAAAAGGACTAAAGTCAAGGTTTAAGTTAAAGAATTCGAGTTTGCATCAAAAATGTACACTTTTACTACACGGTAAATGAACTATTTAAAATGCGTAAAGCATAAGAATAGTAATATTAAACATAAATATAAGTACAAAAAAAAGGGTTTTACAAATATAACAAATATCACGTAATAATTTTATCAGTTTATAATTTATTATATTCAATATATTTTGTATGTTTTAATTTTAACTAAAACTTTTATGTCGGCTTCTAAGACTGTAAAAACCACTATTCTGTGTCATTTTTATACGACAAACAGCAAATTGTGCAAACTTGAAAATTGGTTGATATCGCTACCAATTACACAGATTTTTCAACCATTTTTCATCTCAAGACTTTTATAGCTTTATATATTGCGATTATATCAAAAATTGCAAGCTGTACAAAAAAAGCGATCTGTATATTTATCTAGGTGTTTTGCATTGATTACTAATACATTGTTTAAAATATAAATCTTAGTATATTATTTTGCAGATAAATACAAATGTCTAATTAAATCAGAGCCAAAAATTCAATATGTTTTTTCTTTATATACTGACCTCGTAATTATCATCCCATCTGTATTTCAGTGAAAAGAGTTTTCGGCCAAATGAGTTTTCGGTGAAAACGTTTTCGGTCAAATGAGCGGGTACGACAAAAAAGTATATATATACACGCATAGTTAAAAAAACAGCGCAGGCAAATTTTCTAGGGCTTCATGCAGTTTCCGCTGGTCAGATTTGGTTCTTTGTAAGGCATTATAGAATGTTATAGAAAATCGAATAATGCTGCGCTGTATAAATTTAAGTATGTGTAAATATATGCTTTTCATAAATTGACAAATTTTGCTTCGCTTTTATTTTTTTACATGTAAATTGCATATGTGAACATATAACTCCACAAACAGCATATCCTGTAGAGCAGTGGCGTACCCAGGGGGGTTGAGGGGGG
>JAQFYM010000667.1:0-53714 GCA_034694785.1 Agrenia bidenticulata | reverse complement strand
ATTTTTGCCACATTGCGTGCGTTGCCTAGTACAATTAGTTGTGTTTTGTCCAGATTCAATTTCATTCCATTTTCCTCCATCCATGCAATAATATTTTTTAAGTCGTCCGTGAGTTTATTTTTTAAGTCTTGTATTTTGTCGGGTTTTCCAGCAATGCAAATTTGTGTGTCGTCGGCAAAGAGGATGCTGATACAGTTCTTTATCACAGTTGGAAGGTCATTTATGTAGATTGAAAATAACAAGGGGCCCATTACGCTACCTTGAGGACAGCCTCTAATAGTAAATAAAATTTTTGACCGTTTTCCATCCTTGGCCTTTACATATTGGCATCTGTACATAAGATAAGATCTAAACCACTTTGGATCAATTCCATACCATTGTTCCAATTTATGCAATAAGAATTCCCTTACTATCACATCGAATGCTTTCGAAAGATCTAGGGACATTAATAGGCAAATGTTACCATTGTTTAGTTCCTTGTAAATAAATTCTGTTAGAGCTAGCATTGCTAATTCGCAGGAGTGTCCTTTTCTGAAACCGAATTGTCCTTTATAAAAAAGATTATTGTCTTCCATGTGTTTTGTCAGTTGGGTATGAGCGCATTTTTCTGTAAGTATAGACAGAAATGATTGAACAGATATAGGTCTTAGGTGTGATGGTTGTAATGGGTTGTCGATTTTGGGAACTGGTGTGACAGCACTAAGTTTCAGATGATTTGGAAATTCACCTCTAAGAATGGACATATTTATGATTTTTGTTAATCCTTCAGAAACAGAGGGAGCATTTATTGTATTACTCAACATGAAAGGAGCTAATCCTGACTGGTCAACACTGGTTTTTAAACGAGTTTTTAGTTTTTGGTAGGATTTGAACATATCGTATACAGATATTTTTGAGAACTTAAAAAATGGGACTTCATTAATATTTGGAGGTTTTTGTGGGCATTGGGAGAGTATTTCTTGATTGGAAATGGAACAGTAATAATCATTCAGTATATTCTCATCAAAAGTATAATCGTCATTTCTAGGTTTTTTAGTTAAGGATTTATGAACAGCCCAAATTCCTTTCGTATTGATATCATTGTCAATTTTTAGCTTAGTGTCAGATATAATGGCTCTTTTTAGTAATTTGTTAAGAATTTTCAAACGAGTGAAAGTGGTTACGGATGGGGAATGTCTATGAGTTAATAACATTTGATTTCTTTGATATTTGAGACTCTTAGTGCTGTCAGTTACGTTCTTTGGGATTTTCGACGGTCGTATGGATATCTGTTTCATGGGTGCATGTTTATTATAAAGGTCAGTGTGTTTTTCTATAAATACTTGGTATGCTTCATTTACTGATAGGAAATCTATTCCACTAAACTCCAAATTAGCTATTGCATCAATTCCGAATTTTTCCCAATCAATATTCTTAAAGTCCCTGTATGTAAACGATTTTTTAGTTAATTAGGATTGAAAATAAAATACCAGTAACCGGGTAGTTAATTGTAGCTTAAAATGCTACAAATCAACGTTCTCCATGCTACACCCTATTTCGAATTCCTTTCTTAAAAAAACGTTATGATAACCATTGCATTCATCCATCCCTATACTACCCGCTATAAAAGCAAGTGGGTCTTTTTTAGTCGATTACCCAATGACTCTTGCCACCTCCACCTCCTCACAGAAATACTTTTGGAATAACACATAGCACAAAAACATCTCCACACTCACAAGCTTCTTCTTACTCGTTGAGACGTTCACAGATTTCCTGAGATTTTATAGCTTAGCAAAAAGATTTGGCAACTCGGAGGAAAGAGTTGGGCTTGGGTGCATGTGTTAATTTAACACAGGAGATTTAAGACCCACAATGTTCAGATAGTACTGCCAGGAATGCCTGGATGCATATGTGCATATATAATACCTACCGATTTTCGGATTTAAATAATTTATATCGAAAAAATGTGGGTAAAATGCATTTTTTTAAAGCTTAACAAGTACAAGTTAGTTTAAGGATGGATGTTGCTTGTGATTTTACAAAGCTGGTAAACTCTTGGAGACTTGTAAAAGGTTTTGGAAGTCTGTGGCAGCTTTACACGCGTTTCGCCCACGGGTGGCTCTTTATCAGTTGTCAGGTAATCATCGGATTGGCACATGATCGAGGGATGAGGATGATGACGACGATGACGGGGTGACAAGTATCTAACTGTCATTATATACACCCGTTTTCAAGTCCTTATGAATCAGAGCCCTTAAATACAGTTCCTGGATTCCATTACTAAAATCCTCGAGTTTAAATCCTCAAGAAAAACATGTGATCCTAAGAATTCCTCAAACACAGAGAAGCTAGTTAGGGAAAGGTAAATCTTTTAAGTTTAATGATTCCAAGAAATGAGACAAGCTGCCTCTTAACTCTGGAACTTTTTTTGAACTTGTGAATATCTTTTTAAGTTTTTGCGTCCTCAAAGATTTCTGGGGGATAGGGTCGGAGGCCTATTTGAACAAGATTGTTGGAAAGTGTATGTGGATTCTATTTTTAAAATATATTTATTAAACAGGGTAAGAGATTCAAGATTCCATCCCGGTTTATTATAGGTGGTGGTGGATAATGGGGATATTCATAAGAAAAGTGTTGTGGGAAGTAGTAAAGTCTACAGGCCTACTCGGTGCTACCCGGTGTATAAAAAAATCTTCGTCCATAAACCCTATAGACCAACACACACACATACACACACGGTGTATGCATCTCGTAACTTTGTAGGTTAGGTAACCAATCTAAGTTGTTGGGCATAAATCGGCAGAGGAAAGACAACATTAGAGGATCCCCTCTCGCCAAGACCAAGTCTGTTCCGTCAAGACCTGATCTCGAGCCAAGAATCTTTCACAAAAGAACTTATTTATAAAATACTTGAGTCTACATCCAGATATTGGTGAAGAACGAGGAGCTACTAGGACCGGTGGTGGCAGTTTGCAGAAATATCATTTTGTAAGTCACAAATTTATAGAGAGGAAAAAACTCAGGCCGGGCTTATCCCATCCGTCAGTTTGAGGTCCTCAGGGGAGACACACTTAGGAGATAAAGGAGACAAGAGGGTAGGGCTTTTAAACAGTTAGCAAGACCAAGTGGTTTTCGGGGCAGATTATTATTACCCGCTCTGCTAATTAGCTTCTTTGAATTGGGATCAGTGCTCAAGCTTTTTTGACTTGATTGTCTCCTACTGACAAGTTGGGATCTCATTTTCTCCCTGGTCGCTTTTTACTACATCGTTGACAAGTCCTGGAAACAAGTTGAGTTGAGAGGGACACAAGGTACAGGGTATTATATACGGATATTATATACAGACACACCTACAGCCCAGAGCTTACTACCCGCTCCCGCTTACTGAGAGACTTGAGAGAGATTTTGGAATACTTTTTTGAAGGATGTCGGACGAAGCCAAGTTTATTAAGTGTCAAGGAGCTAATTTGACGAATGGATTTGCGGGTAAGAGATTTTTTTTGCAGGATTTTTGATTACTTGAACGTCTTGAACATTTGAAGGGACTTGATTAGCTTGTGCTTACCGAGTGAGTTGAAAGCTCCATTGGACCGACTTTTAACTCTCATTTCGGTTGCACAGATACCGGGTATTTTCCGGTTGGAATTTGTTTTTATTCTGCAATACATGGTTTACATGCGAAATTTACAAAATGACATCCAACTGGATGGTTAATTAATTATTCCTTATACCGGCAATGAGAATACACACATCATACTTAATTTTCCATCATGAATGGTACAAGGTGGCAATTAAATTGAACTGACACTTCCTTGAACTTTTGAATCTTCAACCATAGCAGGGACATAATAAAATTTATCATGAATTTCTGCAGAGGGACCCAACAAGTTCACAATCCTCACCAGCGACAAACACGACGTGACCAAGCTTCAAATCGGATTCGAAGGACCAGCCCAACCGGAAGTGAAGCTTGTGACGAAGAAGGATAAAACGGTCGATGTCACCTTCATCACAGCTGTGGGAGGAGATTACAAGCTCCATGTTAAATACAATGACAACTACATCCACGGATCTCCCTACAAATGCAAGATCGTCGGAGACGTCAAAGCCAGTGTGGACAAAGTCAAGACCTCAGGGGCTGTGAAGGAAGCCAAAAATAATGCAGAGAATCTCATCCTCATCGATGGACGGGAAGTGGGGATTTCGGGTATTTGCTAATTGAAATTTCGAAACTTTATATTAATCTTTAATTAACTGTATAACTAAAAGTATTTAACCCTTGGAACTTGTTAGGAGGACTCTCGGCCCATATGGAAGGCCCTAGCAAGCCTGACTTGCAATTCAAGAACAATGATGACGGAACTGTATCCGTGACCTACAACCCCACGGCCGCTGGGACTTACAAGCTCCATTTGAAGTTTACTCATTACCACCTTCCAGGTAAGTAGAAAACTTATCCTACATACTTTATGCGAATCCTTTGTCCGTCCGTCTGAACGTCCGTCTAAACTTCGACTAAGAGGTTCGACTAAGAGGCTCCAAATTTTTCCTAAAACTTTGGGGGGCTCTACCTAAGGTCAAGCTCGAAGATAAGCTTCTTTGGTAAAAGGGTCAGGCAGGGGAAAATTTTGAAAACATTTTGAAAACATTTTGAAACCTGTTCTATATACTGCGCCTACTGATGGCGCCAACTTTTAAAACTTATTTTCCGACAGTATTATTTAAGTGTACCCGCTTCAAGCGGGCCGCTTGCAGTTGTTAATCAGTTAATTAATTAAGGTTTTAAGTAGTTTTAACATACTTGTTTCTGAATTATGTTTGACAGGAAGCCCGTTCACAGTTGCAGTGAAGTAAAGGGTGTTGACGTTGAGCTTCTCATCTTATTTGTGCGGTGCTATATTGTACGATGAAGCTTAATTGGAGATTAAAAGTTGTAAGAAAATGTGGGGAAAAATGCCAGGATACTTGAGTTCCACCAAATCACAGTATTTGATTGATTTTTTTTAATTGAGAAAAATCCCTTGCTGCCTCTACTTCTGCTGCCACTGGTATTAACTACTATAATTAAACTACATCTTGTCTTAAGTGTGTAAATGGACTGAATTTCAAAGCCTTTTAAAGTCCCGAGTAACTTTCCTTGGGATGAGCTCATGAGTATTAAAATCGGTTGCTTGATTTCTCTTAAAGTTAATAATACTTGAATGAATCTCTGCCTCATCTCTGTTCTGTTCAACGCTTCAAAGTCTGGGGTTTCAAACTTTCTGGACTTTGGAAATTAAAGTCGGTCCTTAGCTTAAAATGAGGTGTGTATTAAAGTTGAATAAAAATATATTCATTTCACTAGTCATTCTTATTCTCTAGATCACAGTTGGTTATTCACATTGTTTTGACACATTTGACACGGGCTGTCACTGTCAATTTTTATACCCCTACCTGTCAGTGTCACTTGGTTCTTCTCACCTGTTACATTATCAGCATATTTGTGTAACACTTGTCACTGCTGCAACTTCAGTTTCAAACATCTCAAAATATTAGCACAAAAGCAGCTGAATTCTTGTTTGTCAATGAGCAATTAATTACTAAGAAGTAATAAGCTAATTAATTAATTACTCCCTCACCTGTCTGATAACTAGATGAAGGGAAAACTGTCAAAGTGTCAACGTTGTTAGGAGGATTGATTCTAGTGTCTCTATTCAAGGAACTGACGACATCCATTTGAACAGGTGGGTTTTCATGCTTATTTTTTTGGTCTAAATTTTAGGAAACAGCTCAAGACATGTTTGTTCAATTTGGCCCCGTTTTATTGAGAGTGCTCGAGTGGTAGGAAATGCTTCATCCCACTTGACAACCTGACTTTGAAAAATCCCTGTGGGGTACCCATTTCAAAATGTCGAGATCTAACTTTTTAGTTCAGCTTTGATATCAAATACAGTCCAACCCTATTGAGTTGAAACTTACGAAGGAGTAGGAACGCTTTAGAAAATAATTGAAAACTACTTCACTTTGAATCCCTACTCATTTACTATTTAGTGACTATGAATTGGTATTTAAAAGATGGATGATACCCTCCAAAATTCGGGAATCCAGATCCGATTTCTAATGACATGACATTTTAAGTTGGACTTCGACTGTAAAATCTGCAACAGGTAACCGCTAAACTATAACAGCTACTGTTTAAAGTATGAAAAGTATCCAACTGAAGATTCTAGCTTGCTTCTTTAACAAGGGATCTAGAGTTTGTTTTTGTAAAGAATTTTTAAAATCCTAGATGCTTGAAAATCCGATTTCCGAAACTTAAAAGGCCCCATAGGAATTGGAAATAGGAGCACACAGATCCAGGGAAGCAATTTAATAATAAAAAATTCCTGCTCCACCCATGTGTACGACAAGCTCAATGTCCCCAGGTAGTTGATTTGGATTCCATCCGACTTGGATAGCTCAATGGGATTTCCATGTATTTTTCCAGGTGACCCGGTCACAGAAAAGAGACAGGTTGACATTTCCTCCCTCTTTCTTGACAGTCTTTACCGTATCTTTTAGAGAGAGATGGGAGAATATAAAGTACGAACGAGTCCATCCTATTTCAAGTCCATCCATCCAGCTATCACTTTATAAAAAACATTCAACTGCCTACTTTTATTTCTCAACCCTTCCAGACTTGAAGACTTCTAACTTACAAAATACAATCACGTACCTCCGAGTTTCTAGATTCCTCCTTTACCCTGAGATCCGCAATCGAGGGGTTCCCTTTTAAGGCCTTGGGATACCCGGGGACTTTATCCTTCATGTCTGGGAGCTTGCTTAATCAAGAGGAAATGCATCGGGTCAAAGGTTAGGGTTCTGTCTCATTTCACTGTAATAGTTTCAACGTCAAGTGGATCTCAGCTTTGAAAAGCTATCACAAAATTTCCAGAAACTAATGTCAGAATATTCAAAACCGAAATATCCAGAGGTGTCAACTTTCCAATCCGACCCGAGGACGGATCGAAATTCTCAATTCGAACAATCTCAAACCTTTCCAAAAGATTTAATGTAAGAACTCGGGCGGGTTTTGTTTCGAAATTTTATTGCAACTTAATCTTCTGTAGCAAAAGCAGCAGGGCTCCGTAAAGCAGTGTGGGAGGCTCCCCATTTTTTACATCAAATAAAGGGTCTCCTATATAAATAAACTCCTTGAAATTATTCACTCCCAACGATCTTCAAAAGTTTACAATTGATTTAATTTCCATTCTCCAACTTTGTTCAAGTTATGCCATGCAGAATTGCTATCAGGACGAAATCATCCCGACTCAATGGACCAACCTCCTATTCATCCACCTTGCAAATTCCCCCGCATCTGAGTTATCTACCCGGATTTTGACCTTGGATATGCATCCCCAGGAAATTGCATTCATCTCATAATCTGCCCCCTCCACCGATCCTTACATAATCCAGCTTCAAGGGGGGGGGGCACTAGCTTCCTAGTGTTAAACTAGGTAGTAATCCCTTTTCGGAAACACGAGACTGCATACCCACTGGACTTTGAAAGTAGACGAGTGTAAATAACATGAGGTCATATCTGTATTCTAAAGGACATACTCTGGCAGTGGTGGTGATTTCCCTCTCTGTGCTATTCTCACTTTAGCAATTCCATTAGATCCAGTACATTACATCATATTAAATTATTAGAGGAAATCCATCTCGTCCTTTCATCCGTTTTGTCCCCCCTTTTTCCAATACAATCTTTCCACCTGGATTCACTCAACCCGGTCCTCCTATTCTTACATTCAACTATGGGCCTTAATAGTAGTGGACCTCTATACCATAAAGTATCTATATAAGTATATCTAAAATATATAAAGGAAAGTAAATATTCTCCAGGTATGGATAAGGAAGAGAAAACTCTTTTCTATTCTCAACAACTCCTGAGGAAATTACTATAATATTCTCCTCTCAAGGGCTTTCGACTCCAGAGATGATGACTGTGGATGTTGTAGAGAGCTAGTAGGTACTGGCACTAGTGTGTACTTTTCTCCAGACTTGTGTAAAGGGTGTGAGGCTATTATTCAACAGAGAATCCATGTACGACCATTGTACTGGGGATAAAAAGGGACGAGTTGTAGTCAAGAGGGAACTCGTCGAATTTACACACTGCCAACTACTCACAGAGACCTGCTGGACCAAACTTGGCCAGTGTGGAGCTCTAGAAGGGCTTTCAGGGTTAGGCTCATTTCATAACTAGGGTTTCGGTTAGTTAGTATCTTTTTTCAAAATTTTAGGAACTCTGTATTACCTGCTTAAAAGCAATTAGGACGTGCCACAATGACTCACCTGTAATGTAACAAGGTTGTACATAATTGGTTGGAAAAGGTCCACCGGGCTTTTATCTAAATCTTGAAGTAGATAATCGGTCTGAGGTGAAAAGCCCGGGGTGGCAAGCCCTAGCTTTGATAAAGCAAAGGGATTTAGTACTTTTACGGATGCTCGTGGGTAGTTGTTAGCTCGTAATAATATCCAACATAGTTAAACACATATGTATACCTTAGTCCAAGGTGTTTTATACTCTAGCCATGGTGGACATAGTAGTATGTGGTGTATTAACCCTTAACCCTCGGGTGGTTTTCTGATCTTCTCGATCAATCAAGCTATTGTATGCCACGTGTGAAATCCACACAGTCCAAGTCATTGGGACGGAAGAGTGGAGAGAAAAGTCTCCTTTCACTCACCATGACGAAATTATATCTCCAACCCTTTTGCCACCACCACCGGAACACCAAGCTACACTTTCTCTTCATGTAGGATTTCCCCATCATCTCTTTGGAAATACAAAGGACGAGGCTTTAGAGTCTGGAGAGGCGGAAAAATATAAGGAACTCTCGAAGGTGGAACTTATTATTATGATTTATTTTCATATTATTAGTCTATAGTCACGGTATACTAATGACTACAGACGCGATACACTCCACTCCAAACATAGTATATGTACAGAAAGTTGGGTTGGAGTTTTAGGAGAGGGAGTGCAACAGGACCTCTGTCTTGGGTCAGTGTCCTTTGACCTTTTTAAATTTGTGGAAATGTGACCTTGCCCTTTTTGTAATATTAGCTGAGTTTAGTTCGTATTTTGAAGGATACGTATTTTAGAGTTTGCTGGGGCATTGGCAGTATAATTTATATTTGAGACTCTGTAATCAAACCAAGGCAGTTGGGGGTAGGGTATCATGTTCTTTGGGAAGATTTGTTTATGCAAATTGGCATAAATGTGCTATGATTTAAAAGATCTCCGATTGATGGGTCCGAACAGGAATCTTTAGGTTTAAAGCCACCCAAGCTGAATTCGAAAGCATCACCTTGACGTTTAAGCCTTGCAGCTTCAAGTACCTTAAGATTCCATGCCTTATGCAGTAAATGGTACAAAGGGGCCAAATTCGTTGGAGTCATATTCTAATAATCATCAACCTCGAAAAAAAAGATGCCACCTTCTCATTTTGTAACTTAAGAAAGCTGACTCTGTTGATAACTTAAAATAAAAACAAAATATCCCCACAGGAAATAGAAACTTGTGTTGAACCGACTTCAATCTAATCCCAAAGACTAATACAACTACCAACTCCTTATACACTACTCAATAGCTTTCAAAAGCTCCCGACCATAACCGACCGGGTCAACCCATCTAAAAAAAAGGTAGACAGTAGTGGAGAAATGTTCAAATCCCTGCTGCCTCCACTTTCCCCAATCTTTCTAATCAAGGATAAAGGGTTCCCCCCCAGTACCACAATTTATAAAGGAGGTGATTCCAGCTCCGTTACCCGAGTGTCTCTTACAAAAGACTACACTCCCCAGTTTCCGCTCTTTAAGAATAGAACAAAATGAAAACAGTTTGGAGGGAGAGGGAGACCCAGGCGGGTAGGCTATGAAGTCCTAAGGACATGAGAACAGGGTCATTTAATCTTATTCTATCTCTTGGACATCTCATCTCATCTTATCACATGGTACATGGGTCGGGACATCTCATCTACGTCCATATGATTTAAGACCCCATAGGGCCCCTCCACTTCCCATCCCGTAATATAATGCCCTCCCCTGTTATCTCAAAAAATACGCTGGGGATAAAAGTCCATTTGTTGAAACGCTTGGAAGGGAAGGATCCTTAAATCTTGGCTGAGTGTATACGAGCCCAAGGTACGTTAACGTCCAGTTCAGTGGACAGCCTTGCTGACTTAAGATTGTGTAGGGCAGGTTGGGTGGATTATCATTTTTACCGTTATTATATCACAGTTTATAGAAAGTGAGTTGGAAGGTTGGAGAGGACTTTTAAGGAGTTTAGTCTGTCAGTTGTAGGAATGGATGGCCAGTCTAGTGGTCGGTGGTAGTGGTTCGTGGTCCTGGGCTCTTGTGACAGCCAAGAGTCAGAGTGGCGGTGGTGGTGGGGGATTGTGTAAAACTTAAGTGTAAAAATGTATAAGGATAAGATAAGGTCGGGTGGGGATGGTAGATTTGATGAGATGACAACTCCCGTGTGTTTCACAACATAAAAACCCAATGACATTTTATTTTTATTACGTGTCTGTCTGTCCGTCTGTCACAAATCCTCTGTCCTATGGCTATACGCTCTACAGGGAAAGTGAAATGGGAGCATGAGGCTTCGGAATCCTTTAAGTCTGTAACAAGGCCTGACATCAGCCGTCACATTGTTCCCTGCACTACTCTACTCTGTTTATATAATAACCGAGAAGGTTGGGAAGAGTTGCCAATTGGAAATCTGACGGTTTTGAAACGTAGGCCTGGGTGGTAGGTTATATAAACAGGGGGGACGTCTTAGAGGCCAGGATTGCCCTGCTGGGACTTGGGGACTCGAGATTATTATATCCCGACCCCAACGGGTCCTTTTTATTCATACATCGTCCTCCTCTGTCTGGATTTCTCTGTCATTCACAAATATTTTTATATATATTAATATTTTCAAGGGATTTTCGCCCCTTAATTGGGCTTCAGGGGTTTTTGGGAACTTTTGAGTGTTTTGTTTGTATCCGATGTGTGTATGATTGTACATGGTAGGCTTTTAATGTTAAGGAGCTTTGTCACGAATAAATCTACATAGTTTAAGTTTTAATTGTTAACGAAATAAAACTGAACCTGTCGTAAAACCTTTTCTTCCTACATTTTACGAATTTCCATTCACCTAACTTATTTCCAAAATTTCCAAAAACAAGTCCAGCTCAAGAGGAAAGTACACTCTAAAGCGACTGATAATAACAATAAAGGCCCCTTCACCCCTTGAGACAATAGCCACACCTCCGCCGATGAACGATGGCCCTGTAAATAATTTTATTTCGTCCATCCTTCATCCTCGTTGGCTTAACTTTTGAAAATTGGTCCTCCTTGTTCCTGCCCCGTCAACCCTTTCAGATTTATTCTCTCCAAATGATGAGATGGTAGTTTATTCAGAGACGGGATTTATTTATTTATACCCCCGGCTTCTACACAAATACTATCATCATCATCATATCATTATTAGTATTACTACTACTCACTACTAGCCTGGCTGGAAAACCTTTTGGAAACTCCCTGGACCAAATCTCGTCTCGGACTTTTGAAAACGACATAAAATAAATGCTGACTCTTCTTCCTCTCTTAAATCTTTCACAGAATATTCACAGCTTCCTGCCCCTCTCCCTTAATTCCCACAAAGTCCGACCTACCAAGAAGCCAACGCTTCTTCTTTAGATTTATAAATAATATATCTAAATAATATTATTACAGACCACTCTGAGCACAGACTACTCACAACAGTCCCCCGTAACACTCGAGAAAGGAAACATTTGGCAAATATGGTCTGGAGAGATAATCCCCGAATAAATATACCCTCGTGTCTCAGAAATAGAGGAATCACAGAGGCTTTTCCAACTCTTCCAAAAGATGCCCCCAAGAAAAGACAAAGAGATGTTTTTAGTTGATTTATAATTTCCATGAAATAACCCCCCAAAGGATAAATATTAAACCTTTTGTTAATCAGTGATAAATTCGGATGGAGACCGCAGAGGGAAGACACTCTCATTTAATGAAAGGAGTTAAGGGGGAGATTAAGCTCAAGAAAGTCAAGGCTAGGCCTGGCTTGGGATCAACCTTGTTCAACTTACAACTAATCCCTGAGGAATCTAACAAACTCATTAGCATCTCAGTTCACATAATTTAACCATTTCTTGTGGGGGGGGCCAAAGTTTATTTATATCGGCGGTGGGGAAGTGCGTCACAAGCCCTTAGTACAGCCCCTACTTGACGGCGGGTATGGAGAACCAAGGAGTTTGGGGAGATTGTTGGAGCCATCATCACACCATCGTGATCATCATCATTATCATCATCACATCCTAATCATATATAGACAAAGTCACTCTGACCCTCGTGAGACATGACAAACTATTAAAATATCAACAAGGCTCAACACGAGCGTATTGTCCTCAGTCAGTCCCCCCACTTAAGGGCCTTGCTCCCAGCTTCTTTCCACGTCTCCTTCTTATAGCTTGGCTTCTCTTGTACTCCCAAGAATGGTCCAAGCCGTCCTTACTAAACTACTGTGGCCTGTATCTCGTAATGATCATGACTTGTATTAGTTGGAGAGAAGAAGTTGGTGTTGGAGAGGCTGTGATAATTATTTTAAGAACTTTCCCTAATGCCTTCCATTCCAACCAAGAATAATAAGATCCTCTCTCTCTCCTACGTTTTATTCCCAGAGTCTCTCCCTTACAATAAGTATTTGGAATAGGAGAGGATTTTGGACTCTGAAGAATATTTCGAGAATGGGGATTCTCCCTTAGTTATGAGATGCTATGGTTTGTTTTTGTGATCGAATACTGAAATGGTATGTAAATGAGTTGGTAGGATGGTGTAGCTTGTTTATGTTATGGAGAAGGGGGTAATTATATAGTCCTATTGTTTTTGAGATCTAGCCCGGCACTTGAGACTCTCAATGGAGAGGGAAAGTTGTCTTTGGAGCTTAGAGGTGTGGAATTATAAATAAGGATCGAATTTTGAGATGAATTACAAATAGTGTGTTTTCAAAGGGTCACCTATCTTGAAATGTTTATACTTGGACGTGAAATTGTTACTTCTTCACGAAAAGAAGGGCAAATCTAATGTTGTATCAAGTTAATAATTTTTATTTAAAATACTAAATGGGGGAAATATGCTTCAATTTTAATCCCTAATTTAACCAGAGCATTTAATAGTTAAAATTGTCTGAAAAAATACCAAATTGAAACTCAAGGTAACCGTGAAACCTACAGGCTCTACATATAATTTATAATAATAATAATTTCTCCAGCATAAATCCAACCCCACGGACCCCCCCCCCAAAAGTCTCATTCCTTACATCCTACATCCCATTAAAATTTCAAAGCCACCCAAACCTCTAAACCCACAAGCCCTCAACCATTGAAAACGGTCCAAGTCATTCCTGAGAAATGTTAACAAAGCTTTTCTAAAGTCTAACGTCCTAGTGGTTAGCCCCCCTCTCTCCTCTCCTCTCTCCCTCGAGTTTCGGTTACTGCGGTCTAGGTTACTTAGGAAAAGAGAAAAAGGCCGGAAAACACGGGTTTAGAACAACATCCTCAACAACCCTAGACTACCCGTACGCCCAACCGAATTCTTCCCGGATTACCCACCAATTTCTATATCTTTGACTCTATTTGGTTGGGTGTACTAATTCTTGGATTTAAGCTTCATTTTCTTCTCCTTCCCTGTGGTTTCCACTGCTGGCCCTTTTCTTTTGATGTGCTCAAGGAGAGGCCGGGTGGACTGGGGAGATGTGTGCATCATAAAAGGAATCAAGAAGTATGTACTCTTTGTGGATGACTTCGGCCCCCACCCCCTCATTCCAATGCTAATCTAATGTAATGTAAACACATATAATGACTTGGCTTCTCCCTCTCATCTCTCTATTCACTAACCACCAAGGGCTTCCTCTCCCTCAGACTTGGTCTTGATTAATCCATTCTCTCTTTTAACTCGGCCTGTATCATTAAAGGCCGACTCTACTTTTACAACACGCTTATTATAATGTGGTGCAACAAGAGGCTGGAGATGTGTGTGTGGCATGTCAGCATGATGATGAGGAGGAGGATGCCTCCGGAGTTGTAAGGGAAGCATCCGCACGTGCGATTGGGTTCTTTGTAGTCTATAAGGTCAAAGGGTTTTAAGGTTGTTTGGGAAAACAGGAATTTGAGGGTCCGGACTCTACCCGGATTGACTTGGTGGAAAGAATTTATTCGGATTATGATTTGAAGATTTGTTTGAGTTTTGAGCTTCAAAGGTGAGGGTGGGTTTATTGCCGTTTTATTAAGTTTTGATTTAAAGCCATTCATTATTGCTAGACAGTTTTAATAATCCGGTAAACTTTAACAGGTAAATATAACTGGGGCGTTAGATTTTAGGGAGTTAAAATATAAACAATGCGGTTGTAGAAGAATTTTTAATAAATTTAAATATAACCTACAAAGCTGTTTCATACAGTTTTTTTCTCGAAATTTCACCTATTTTCAACAATTTAATAAAGAATTTGTAAATACAATTGCGAATATATTTCTCCCACTGCCATTTCAAATGATTTGGCAAACACCTTTAGAAATTCCATTCAAGCTGCTCAAAATTTTGCATTCAACAGTACAAGCCAGTCCCTTAACAAAAAGCTACTGAAAGCCCCAAAGTAAACCCAATCCGAATGAAATCCTTCCACACCCGGTCAAAAAGTCTTCCCCGCCTTGCCCCACATAACAAAATTGTTTAATCATCCATAAATGTGAAACGTAAATAACCCAACCAGTGTTTGCCAAGGCTGGCTTGTTATAAAACTAAGAAAGGATTTCCCCCCTGACCCGATTCCGAAAACGGGATCTTTTGTGCCCCCCCAATCTGTTGGTAGCGTTAATAAATATGTTGATCCCATATTCCATATATATGTACAGCAAGACAAATGCCACTAAAATCTCCTTACGGAGGTGTGAATGTGTGTCTGAGGAAAATAGAGGGGGGAAATGTTTGATAACCCTGTTGGGTTAGCGGAACGACTTGTTCCTTTCATAAAACATCCATTCCCCTCTTTTTATTACCCCGTTGGAGGAGATTTTATGTATTTTTTTGTAATTTTTGATCCATTCCTCTGTTTATGAGTCTGGAAGGGCAGGTCTTGAGGGAGTCACCCTGTACTAGTCGCTGGAGGAAGAGGCAGCTCATACAATCTAGGCCAACATTTACAAAAGGATTCAAAGTAAATCTCTCTCGGAAATCTTTCTTTGCATCTTTTTGAATCCTGCTTGAGTCTTTTATTTAATGGGGGGCAAGGAGACAGATTTGTCAAATGTCTGGGTCGGGGTTGGAGTTGGCACTTTGATTTAACTATTTAACTTGTCACTTGTGGGAAATTAAATTAAAGTTTATTCAAAATTATTTATGTATGTAACGCCAATATTAAATCCATTCGTTGTTTAAAATTTGTAAATTGTTAGTAGATGGGGAAAAATGTGTCCGAGAATTGCATTCAGAATCTATGAAAATGAATGAATGAAAATGAATGAAAATGAATGAAATTCATTCAGAATCTATACAATCAAAAATGCATTTGATTAAATTGATGGTATCCGGCAAGAGGGGTACAAAAAACGGAATAGTCAACCCCGAGATTCCAATTGATTCGCCCATAGAATAGAGAAGGAGATTAAAACTGTTTTCCTTTTGATATCTGCTCCCCCTTTAATGTTTATGGCTTGAAAAGGGCAGTAAATCTCTGAAGAGACAATCGATACTGAACAATGTGTGTGTGTGTGTTCTTAGGTAGTAATAGGTTGAAAAGTACAGAATCTAGTACACCCACCGACTACGTACACTTAAAGCTAAGGACGGAGCTATAGGAATTGTATCCCACTTAGGAATATAAGACCCAACCCTGCAAGAGATTTCTCCAGACGTCTCACATAAAAGAAAAGAATTGGACTGGACAAATGTGGTAATTCAATTTTCTCCTTTTGGCCCTGGACATTCTGTTGTGGGATACAGCGGTGGGGGCGATATTTCGGATAGTTGATTCTACAGGTCACTCTGCCTTTTCGGACACTCTACAATGGACTGAGGAAGGCTGTGGAGAGGTGTCCAGAAAAAAGAACAGGCCGATCCGTAGGAATATTTTATTTGTCGACTGTTGCCAGAAGTTCCGTTGACATAGGGTCTGCTGTACTTTATAGTAGATGGTATCTCTATATAACTTTGCTCGTGGTTTTGTATACAATGTTAGCAGTGGTGGTGGTGGTGATAATAGTGGCTACCCTGGTATTCTGTGGGATTTTTATATTCCTACCCGGGAGTTTGTTGGCTCGGATGCCAAAACAACAAGTGCAACAGACTGGTAACTTGTATTTATTTGACAAAGAGTCTAATAAATATTTATAAATTGTCATGATCCATCCCATCTACATTCCATTTCTTTCCCCTACGGACATTCAGGGGAGGATGATTTACCTTCAACTCTAAGGCAACTAGACTCCCGGGTGTTGAAAAAATATTTCCTATATCGAAATTCAATTTTCGATTTGACTCTGGGATTTTCAAAATTACAATATATCACAACCTCCCTATTACGGGGGTTAAGATATAGTGATTTTTGCCTTTAATATTAAGAGCGTTATTAATGTTTAAATATTAAGACAAAAATCCCTCTATCTCAACCTCTCTAATAGGAGGACTTATGATTTTATTATTTCGAATGTTTGCAAGATTTTTTTTTACTTCTGGAAATGTTTTTAAAAGCCTTTGCTCCAAAGGATTTCCCAAGCCAAAAAGCACTTTATCACAACCTCCCTAATACAAGTACTGATTTTAAATTTCCCTAGAATATTTATAAGCTGTTTTTATTTATGAAAATATTTTTAAAAGCATTTACTCCAAGTGATTTCCCCAGAAATTCTTTTTTCAACATGCTAGAATAGATAAAATGTCTTCAAGGGCTTTGTAGAAGCTAAATCCCAGATTAAGACTACAATCCCAACCCGTTCCCCCTTTTAACAAAGGAGAGAGACGTCTTTGGAGCTCTCTCTTCAAAGACGACCAAGAGATTTAAAAAGGAGGACAATTGGGGAAATCATATTCCCACGATTCCAAAATGCCTAACATATTATTCATAATAAAACCCTTTCAAACGGGTTTAAATATTCAGAGCAAACTACACACACACGCATCACATCTCGCTCAAATTGTAAAAGCCTACTGAAAACACACATAAATAATTCAAGTCTGTTTAAGTGACTCAGGGAAAGTAAATTAGATCAACAATATATCCATAAACAAGTCCCTACGCTCGACTTTCACTCACTTCTACTTTTCCACCATTACAGTTCATTGGAAACACGTTTCAGTCCCCTTGTACCCTTCAGCCACGTGCCCTTCAGCCTGTGAACAAAATATAAATACTTTAATAAGAATAGCAAAATATCCCCTGGGGGTCAACCATCAATTCCACTCAGAAAATTATACTGATTCTCTACTAATGTGTAAAGATGTAGGTGAACACAGTGTTGGTAAAATACCTGTAATTACAAATTGAGAGCAATTTTTAATGGAAAATTAAATCCTGCTGATTTAAAAAACCCCCATGGCCAAACCTACCCCGAAATCAATAAATATCTCATACCATCGTTTATGAATGGCCCTTTGACCGATTTCCGTCCACTTTTCTCCCATGAAATCTACTTTTCAACTTGTATCTCTCTCTCTCAAACTATGAAGAGGGAGAAGAAAGTGATGTTTAGTGTCCCAAAGGGGCTTTAGTCTTGAAAGACGGTGAAGAAAAAAAAAGGGTCTGAGACGCTTTCCATGTTGTCTACAACCAATATCCTTACGCTCTCCTTCCAAGACTTTGAAACACCATATACCACCCATCTACTACAAATATACCTACAATGCCATAATACAGAGAGAGAGAGTAGTAGTGGCATATGGTCTAATCTGCTTAACAATATCTTCATCCTCTCCATCCCTATAGTCGACTCGTAGCAACTACTACTAGCATGTGCCCTTGAGTCAATTCAAACAAGAACTCAGTCAGTCAACTCTGAACAACTTTCCCTTGAAGTCCCTTGGGAATTATTGACTGTCATACGTCCTCCATCTCCAACTTATTTAATACTCACTACTACCCAAGGATGAAAACACCACCTACAGACAGTAGAGAATACACACAAGATCCGATCCTCCGCAGTGGAACACGCTACCATAACTATGGACACTTTACAGCTCCGTCTATCCTCTCCATTCTGTGGGGGCAGAGCCCGGGTTGACGGGATAGGAGCGTGAAATAAAATTCAAAAAACGGCTCTCTATTGGGACACGCACTTTAAGATCCACTGCTCACTCACAGAGTTAAACTTGGGCGGATGGAAGTATTTGGAAAAGCCGTAGAGAGTGGGAAAGTGGTAGACAAGAGACGGTGTGTATAAAAGTATTTAAGTGCCTCTATCTCTTCTCAATCTTCCCCACTTTTTCCCACTTGCACATCTGAATCCGATTTCCCTTCTTGGGTTATGAAGGGAGACACGGGAGACACGGGAGGGCTAATGTATAGGGCAAATGTACATGTTGGCTGGATAAGTCGATGGATTTGATGTGGAATGGGTGGAGGGAGGAACGGAGTGTGTATCGAGACTTGAGAGATTGGAAATCGGGACGGGTTTAGTCTGGACGAGCATTTCTCATGGAAGTTCATGAAAGTAGATGGAGATATAAAGTTGGACATTGTAAGTTCCAGGTGGGTTGAGTTTTTTTTCTTTCTTAGATTTTGAGTCTTGAGTCGTGTCCTAAGTCTGTCGAGTCTGTCTGCTTTCAAGGGAAGAACATTAATTCTAAATCTCCTCTTATTTAGGAAGTAGGATTAAGTAAGTCAAAGTTCCTTGCCTTTCCTCATGTTTTTTTTTACTGGGGATGTCAGATGTCAGGATTTAGGAGGTAGATGGACATGTGTATATTTGGTTGGACATTTGGGTGAGTTTTTTTTAGGCCAGAGAGATTCCCAGACAGGGCACAAATACATACAGATACATTAAGGAGTTCAAATTTATTGCTCTGGGTGAAGGAGATTCTATTAGCTTTCCCTAAGTAGGATGCAGTCACAAAGTGTTTCTTCACCAACAGCTTTTAGAAATCGGGCTAAAATTATTTTATTTTTAATTTCCAAGCTTATTTTCCGATTTCCAATCAGCAATAAACTCTCAAAACTGTCAGCTGACCTCTCTGACCTCTTTGACCAATTTCGCCACATGAAAAAAACACAAAGAAGCTAATTCCAGCCCAAGAACCAAATTAATTTCAGCTCCCCAACCCTAAATCCCCCCTGTCCATTCTTCATATCCTCCTGGACCTAAATATTCCCGGATATTAAAAAACCGAAAAAAAACTCCCAGCTATTCCAATTTTGATGGGAATTACCTGTCCATGAATGATATTTTTTTCTCCTAGTAAGTTGGGAGTGAGTGTGTGTGAGAAAGTATTTCGATAAATCAATGTTTGAGTGAATAGAGAATAAATGTGATGGGGAGTCGGTGGAGTTGTGAGGGAGAAGTCGGCTCCTTCCTAAACTACCAAGTGGAATGGAAATGGACTGATGGGTTTTGACATTTGGTGTAGAGAGGCCATTGGTTATAATATTATGTCCCTACTTGACTAATGTCCTTCGTTGATGGGACAAATGGACCGGAAATATCCCCCTCCTATTTCTTTAGTCCACAAATATTTCTGCGGCCAACTTTTTCCACTTTCTCCAGCCAAACTCTCTCTCTCCATTTCTTTTGAGCTCTCTCAACCTGAGGGGCTTTATGTGTCTGTGACAAAATCTCGCAAACTCTAGAAGCCAAGGGCCCTTAATCCCTACCTAGGCATAGGCTACTCTGCTACATCCCATCCCTCTTGTAGGGAGGGGAGCTGTTGGTGATAAGTATCCTCTCTGGCATTTGTACTCCAGGGAGGAGATAACTGACACACGGTCGGGTTCAAAACTATCCATGGGTGACTGGGGCATTGTCCGTTGGATCAGCTGGGAGGATTGCCACCTTAGCAAATGGGAATTAAATATTAGCTCACCTTTTACTTTGGTGGAGAGGGCTCTTATCTACTTCCGGCCTTTTATGTCGGGGGCGTCGGGTGGACAGTTGGATTTGGGAGTGATGGTGAAATGGAGTTTCCAACGTGGCGATCTTTGGAGAGTGTCGAAAGGGAGCTTTGGATTGTGTTGAGGGTTCTGGTAGTTTGGGCTGGGAATCTTGGAACGGGTTTTAAATGCCTTTCGTTATGGGCTGTTCAGTATTATTTATACTTTTTTGTAGGAATGTCTGAGGCCTGAGGGATGGGAATCAGATTGGTTACATCAGAAACATAAATTATCTATCAATATAAATATTCTCATTTTAGTTAGAAGTTTGAAATGACGTCAAACAAAATACAAAATCCAAAAATTTTTATTTTATAATTTTTATCAAGTTCTAACCCATAATACAAAAATCCCCTAACCCACTAGTCTACTTTTTTATTACTAAAAGCTCCGCAAGATAAAATAATACAATAAACACCCGGGTGTTGTTTAATTAGCCCATTTCTCCCCAGGCCCTCTCACCAACTATAATTTATTTATTTTTGACTTTCTTCCATCCTCCTTGATTCAATTTATAATTTTTCCACCCTAGTGGCCATTTCCCTTTAAAAGAAATCGTGACTCTCAAGTCCTCAAGTGCACAGGCACTTACACTCAGAACCACCCATAGAAAATACAAACCCTCCTACCTCATCAACCTATTCAAGGACCTAGGAAGCCCTAGCGGGTACACATACTTGGTCCTTCCACTTACTGCGACACACACCACTCGAGGAAATGACTTTCAAAAACGACTCCTCCCAACTGCTAGTAATATTTCTAGTAACCTCTGACAAAGGACACAGAGGACCTAAGCCCCGTGTAGACAGCAGAACTAGTAAGCCCTTATTCATTCTGATTACGATACAGATGAACAGATCCCAAGTTTTAAATGTTCCAAGGGTTTAAAAGCACCTTGTCCATGATGTACAACTCCGACCTCCTCCCACGTACTCCCGGGTAGTACTCGAGACCCTCATCTGTGCCGGAGAGGTAAAGGCATAACTGCGGAAGGTAGATAAGTTAGCCGGCTATATATTTCCACAATGCCAGGGAGAGTCTCATCCAGAAGAGAGGAGCTATAATGCTATTATGTATTAAACGTGTAAGAAGTTTTCCAATTATTTACCCTACAAAATGGAGACAAGTTCGGGGAAAAATCCCTCGACTGGAAATAATGCCCGACTCTCTAATATTATGAGAATATCCGGCTCCCTACTACCCGCTTTTGGTAGAGGATGACAGTTTTTTTTACAGATTTTGAGATAAAAATTACCTTTCTCGTAGTCAAGAGTACTTAATAGATAATGTGCCGAGGGGGTTGGACAGGGACTGTGTTTTTTTTTTCAAGTCTTTAGTTTCAGCGGATTTCCAAAAAACGCTGGATGATAAAAAAATATATTTAAGCTCTAGTCTCGTGAGAAGTGGAGAATTTTTTAGAATGAGGAAAGTTTTTTTTTCTTTTCTACTTTTTTGCATGGGGAAATAATTTCTCATGTACTTTCATGTCCGTTCATGGAGAGCCGGCCATGAGGAAGGGGAACAATTGAAAAGATAAATCTACCCTTTGAGTTCCTCCTCGTGTTTTTTAATGATGTGTTAACTCACGGTATGAGTAGAATTTATAAAGTTTTATTACTCTAGAGATTAGATTTTAATAAGAGTATTATGTCCCTACATTATTATTCAATTATCATTACCTTGTATAGTCTTGGCTATCTACCCTGCATTAGTGGAGCGGACTGGGGAATGGAAATTAAAATTTAATGATACTTTAAACCCTGTCGACATTTTTTTTTCCTGGAGGGAGTCAACTTTGCTTGCTCTCTCATGTTTTTATTCTCTGTGCATAAAATCAAAAGAGGAATTGGAATAACTTGCTGGAAATGTTGGGATTTTTTGTAGGCGTGTACGGGCCCGTGAATGGCCCACAATTGATAAGAACAAAGACAAGGACTTTGATGAAGGTGGGGGGCGGATACGCATCATAGTAGCTTGTCAAGCCTGCTTAGATTAGTATCTCGAAATAGAGTGGATTGATAATAAATTGAGGTGGAACTACATTTTAATGCCGATTTAGCATCTCCATACAATTATATATTTTAGAATTTGTAGATATTCGTCCCTCTTAACTGGATCTTAAGGACATTCATAAGCATGGTACGGCTAAAATAACGAGCTAGTTTGATAAGTACTTTGTTGAAGGTCAAGATTCATTAAACTTAAAAGTAAGTAGTTACTTCAAAATAACAAGTTTAAAAAATTTAAAAGTAGTCACTGAAATCAATATATCTTGTACAACATTTCAAAATTTCCAACAGACTAACCCCAACACCTTAATACCCACCCCGACTTGCCCCCCCCTACATAACCAACTACTACTAACCTTTTAAGAGCCAGTCTAAAAACTGGCAGAATAACCCACAGCAACCAAAGCTACTCGAACTCACACCTAGCTATAATCTTATCTGTAGCTTCACACCCGACTGACTTTTAGTTTTAAGTTAAGGAATCTCTAATAACAATGGGGACTAAAGGGTGAAGTTCGAGGTTGAGCATTGAGATTCATTAGGAGGAGAGGTTATTGGATATGACGAGGAAGGTGGTTGTAATGTGCACTCTCTGTCCTATTATTTGAGCAGCCAGGCCTCGGATATCGGCTCCACGTTCTCAGAATGATCTGGCTCATTACGTCTTCATTTATTACCTGAGAGGCTAAGGGTGGCAGGGGGGGCTCATTTGTTACGCAATTACTTTCCCCCAGTGCTTTACAAACAAAGGTCCCTAGGTGGGGATTTTAATAGCTTCTCCAAAGAGATAGGGGAGATAGCGCCAACCGTTTTGCATTTTATTACACGCTTTATCTCAGAGCTGTTAAGAGTGGCCTGTGTGGCTACCGAATAATTTTCGACTTGCCACTGGAATAATGGTCAAAGGGGTGGAGGGTGTGGAATTTTATCCCTTCAAGTGGTAACAAGTACTTAGGAAGAGAATTTATTTGAATCAAGTTGGGTCTCGACAGTTTCCAAGATAAATTCCCGGAACCTACAGGGATTTTCCAAAGTTAGGTTGTCAAGCGGTGTTCAGCATCAGATTAAGGAGTTTAAAGTTAAGAAGCTTACAACACAACTCTTTCAACTTTCAGAGCGGCTTGAAAAATAATAAACGATTGTATCATTTAAAATCTTTATATGATTTGATGTTAAAATTAATTATTAACTTAATTAATTATTATCTTAAAGAGTTAGATTGATTTGGTTTCTTAATAAAAATACACACCGGACAAAAAACCTAGAGTCGAAAGACTTCTAACTCCCGTCTTGCCTACCCTGGATAATCCAACCCGAGTCAACACTAATTCAACACGGATCAAGTTTGACGAACTGTCTCATTTCCGAAAATCTCTCTCTTCTCTCTCTTTCTCCCTCTTTCTCCCAAAGCTCAGAAAAAGAAGTTGAAATTAATGACGTAAAATGACAGGAGGAAGAATAAGTTGCACAAGAAGAACAAGACTCACTCTGATTTACATTTAGAGACCCCCCCCCCCATCCGTCCAGGATTTCCAACAACTTCCGAAACTTATATTCCATCCTCCCCGAAAGGTAAAATAATACACCACCCCCACCGCCACTGCCACTCACAAAGCTCACAAAGCTCACAAAACTCACAATACCTATTAGAGGATAATCCATCTGTAGAAACGTCTCTACCTCAACACCCACAACTCTCCAGTAGACACGGAATGATATCCGAAGCTGAAGATATCTTGAGTTATAAGGCTCTCCAGAGTACAAAACGGTATCATGTAACCCTTGCCTTTTACATCCACCTCCTACTCCAATATAAAATATCATCATGGGCATTTAATATAATCCTACCCGGGCTTTAGGGATAAGATAAATTACTAGAAAAACTCTCAGCCCGAGCCCTCCTCACGTCTTATAACAAAAGATGGGTTTTCACCGTTTTCTTCACCCACAAGGAAGGGAAATATCCACGAGGGTAATTACAAGTTTTATATAGTTTTATAAGAGAGCCCTTGAAGGGAAATGGTTTATAAAAATACACAAGCCAGGCCAACTCCCAACTCCCCATTATATTCTACGTTGATAGACTAAAAAAATATTGGAGGATGGACGATTGAATAAATTTCCATCCCTTGATTCCCCATGACGAGTTGAGGGATGTGTTCCCTAATGTTAGTTTATGCTGGCCAGATCTTGCCTCATATTTTCGTTCCATGTGCCACGGGTTAGCTTATTTTTTTTATTGTCTCAAGAACTGAAGATGAATAGCAAGGACACGAGTCTTCTCAAAGTCTCAATAAGTGTACGAACGAACTTGGAGATGTAGAAAAATGATGAGTTGAGGTGTCCAAAAGGGCCGAGAGGATTCATAGACAGAGTCAGAGGGGGAGAGAGGTCTTATTTTCAAGAGTATCCCAAAGTTGAGAAAACTAGAGAATCTTGTGAGAGAGGACATTGAGACCAAGTTAAGTTTGGGCAAGTGAGCACATGCTTCCTCCTCAGAAGAGTTGGTGGTGGTGGTGGTGGCTTGCATGTTGAATCTGTTATCCCAAGATGCTATGGCTTTATGCTTTCTCCTCTCCGGATTCGGTGTATTAAAAGGGGATTTCATGCTCGCAAAGTCTCAGTTGGGGCTCAAAGCCCAGAAGAGGAACAAGTTGGCAAGTACAAGCCTCCGTTACTACTAAATTCATACCAGTCAATCACCTCTGGACATTTCTCACCTAAATACCAACAAATTACCAAAACCTTCCGCATTTCTCACAACCTTTAAAAAGGAAACGTGAGGGATAAAAATCTAAAGAAAATCAGCCAGTTTCAAAAATATAAAAATCTTGCAAATTTCCAAGATCATAAATCGAAGAAGGTAGGGCAGTTTTTTTGTAACCATTCCGGTCCATTTGTTTCCCCCCTTGTTCCCTCGTGAGAATCAAAAGGCTGGAGTTGAAGTTTAGCCCATCAACATCAACTGACAACAAGGGACGGAGGAAGGGCTTATGGAGTGAAATAATAGAATTTTTTCCCTCCCTGGACATCTCTGAATTTTTTGGACATTGGCCTGGAGAAACTGTGCAAGTATTGCTCTCCATACGACTGGACATACGGATACACACTCATAGATCTATATAATCTATTGAGCCTTGTGTATTACAAACGAGCGGAGAAAGGCCGTTGAGCAGTTGTGCTTCTAGATCTGGCGGTGGTGGTGGTGGGTCAGGTTCAATTTCCTTCGGATCGGACACACACAAGTTTCCTTCATTTGTTTTGTGTCCATCGGGGATCAGCACACCACACATTAAGTTGGCTTGGCCACTGAGCCAAAAGGACGGCGGAGGGATTGCCAATGTCATTGGACCTCGTAAAGCTCACAACAGCAAGAAGAGTTCCAAAGCCGCAAAACTTTTCTCCCCGTTCATATTTGGGCAGTGGTGGTCGGTGGTGGATTATCCATGTCGGGTGTCGGATGTTAGCCTGTGGAACATGTATCATGACATATAGGATGTGCTCGTACTAATAAGGACTGTTATTTCTCTGTCCTTCTGTCAGTGGTGGTGGTTTCTGGACTCGTCTACTAATATCCTACTAATAATAACTGTCCTCTCACTCTGCCAGAAACGAGATACTTTGTGGTCATAATAGGAGAATCGGTTGTGGGTTGTGTGTACACTTGCTGGTTTGGTCCGGATGATAATGATAGTGGTGTGTGGGGTATGAGACCATCGGCCAGTCTCGATCTTGGCATGTTATCCCATTAACTATCATGTGGAATGAAACGATGAAACCGGATCAGAGACACGCTACACAACTTGTCTGCTTTCCTTTCATATTTAACTAAGTTCGAGACGGCTGGCTTCCGAGTCTAGAGAGATTGGAAACGTTGTCTGGGATTATTATGAGGGCTAAATACTTTTTAAGTCATTAATTAATTAATCAATTAATTGGCCGGAGGAACTTTTCAGTTAACGACAGGGAGACAGCTTTAGAATCAGAAACTGAAGCTGGGAGTTTCAAAAATAAAATTTGGAAATCAACATGAAGAGAGTCATGATGGACAGGGTTGCTATTGCAGTTATTTGGCTAGTCGGCTTTTGCATAATTGGTAAGTGCATCTTTAAATATATTTCCGGGATTATGGCTCCTACTTTAAGGCGATTACGAATCTTAGACTGAAAAAATGGTTTTCGAGATTCAGGATAAGCAAATATTTCCCCAAATCTACTCCTAAGACAATCTCCTGGAGAACATGGAACTCATGTTGATACTGGATAAGACTAGCCTTGTTGAGTACACAGTGGCCCTCACCACTCCTGCCCCCACCGCTTTTCAAAACATGATCCAAACAAGAAGAAGATAAAAAAAATCTGCTTGCCTTGGCTATTCTCAGCTCCAATCGATTTCTACTTATCCAACTTGAAGAGGAAAAAAATAAATCCCTTCTCCAGTAATCAATTCTCGACCACTATTTGAATCACTAACTAAATTTATCTACCCCTCATCCCCTCCATACTTGACCCCCCATAGTCTTATTAATTTGATAGAATCTTTTGATAAAAAAAATATATCCATATTCTCATTAGCCCAATTTTGATGACAAATTGTTCCTCAAAGTCGTCCAGGCCGGGTGTTATGCAAATATTTATTTGTCCAGCATGCGTTGGGGAAGAGAGAGAGAGCTCCTCATTTTTAATTGGCTGAGAAGTGAGCTGTCAAAAAAGTAGGGTACAGGGCTTGATTAATTAACACCCTGGGATGTACAAGGAAAGAACCGGGTTAGCTCCGAGAGGCTTCCAAGAAAAAGACTCTGAGCAAAATGAGCCCAGTCACTAAAACACATCAACACATGTAATCACATGAATGCACATCTGAAATGTATAAAAAAAATCTATCCCTTTAGTAAACTAATTACAACTAGATACACAAAAAAATAAATAGAGTAAACTTTGAGCCCAAATTGAAAGCTGTCAAAAGCACCAAGCTCCTCAAGTCTGCTATAGCTACACACATAAATACGAATATAAATTTGATATGTTTTTTCTCCTCTCAAGGACTAGTTAGTGACAGTGTCAACTATCAAGTGTCATTTAGAGAGAGTCTATGTCGAATCCAACTTATCCAGACTAGCTTCGTTTGGCTATAATAGGTTGGATATTTTTTTTCTCCCCTTTCAGAAAATAAATATTTGTCCCAAGCTGGTAATTAGCGCTGCTAATGAATCTGTACACAGTCCCACTCGGCCTCGTCAAGCCTTTTCAAATCTTGTTTTTGTCCCCACACCCTGCCGCGAGAAAAGGGCCCGAGACTCTAGATTGTGCACACAGATTCCAGATCTCAGCCTGGATAAACTCCAGAAACGCAAGAATGGCAAGTAGTTAGCGAGGGGTTAGCCTTTTGGAGCTGGTAGTCAAACTCTCGGAAGGTTTACGAGTTTTTTCAGACCTCTGTTTACCCAGTTGTCCAAAGGCACACAGAGAACTCTTGGGGACAGACCCTAGTGGGTTTGAAAGTAGATTATTTTTGGCAAATTATTACCCACTATCCACTATCCGGGTAGTTCCGGGCATCTGCCAATATGCCAAATTGAAATGTAACTGTCCTGAATAGCTCAAACGTCAAAGTATGTTCTCTATCTATCCATCTTTGTGTATGGAAGGTAGGGAGACTAATCCCCGGGTACGTTCCTGGCTCTCCCGGAACCGGAATATATTTGTTCCCCATAAGTATTTCCTGTTGGTTGGGTTTTGGCTGGGGTGTTTTTCCATGCAATCGGAGGATGAATGGGTCCTCTTAGGAAACACGACATTGGCATTAGATTACCACTTTATCGTTGAATAGACGAGTGACATGATGAATCGCTGGGGTCATTTGTCAACCCGGGAGCGGGGGGAAACATTGAGGATGAAGAAGGCAGGAGGGAGCAGTCAGCCTCGGAATCTGTCTTTCAAAATAATGTGCATCTCAAAGGGTAGTTAAGAAGAGAATCCCAGTATCAGCCTTTGACATATCGGGACGAGGGGGCATCCACAACACATCTCGGCCTTTTATAATATTCAGGGAGTATCTAGGCACTTTAAAAAAAACGTATTGCTAGAAGATGGTGGTGGTGGGGGTTTTAGTTAGTGTGGCTTGAACTACGGCTCTTGTAAGCTATTTAAATAAATAAAGGCTCTCTTATGAGCCCGTGGTATGCTCAACAGAAGGTTAAAGAGCAAAAAGTTTGGGGATTGAATGATTTGGGTTTAAGAGGATGGATGGTCTTTAAAGCCGAGGGGGACTGGGATTGGGAATATATGGAGGGGATTAGTGGATATTTCTAAACTGAATAACATCTCCACTCATGTCATACCCAATCTATGGCATTCATTACATGTTTGAAGCTGGAAATGCACTCTCAAACTCAGATTTCATTATTAGACGGGCATGCAATCCTATTGGAGCTATGGATATCTAAAATAACTAAAATAACTTCAGACTGCAACAAATTTTTTAAATCTATTTTTGACTTGCACAAGGATTAACCAATAAGTAATCTGATAGAGAAAAAAAATCAATCAAATAATAATTTATAACCCCCAAACCCCCCACGATCTAAACCACAGGAGGGAGCAAGACAAACAAGAAAAGTAAAACACATCCGATTCCTCCTAATGTCCCCACAAACAATAAATCCTAGCCATAACATAACCCTCTGCGAAAAAAATCACACCCACTTCCACAAAGACATGGAAAAAGCTATGGAAAAGTCCCCAAACAATTTCCTGAATTTCCACACTACCCTTTTGAACTCAATATTCAATAGCCGAGCTGACTCTCCAGCCCAAGCAAACCCCGTCCCTATCTCCAGTCTCCCAAAAATTTCGAAACTCACTTTGGATAATTTAGAATTCAATCCAAGTCCCATTTCACAAGACCACCACTGCCAGAGTAGTCTCAAATTTGGCAAGGACACTGGCTCTTATTATATCCTTTCACTCTCTACTCTCTCCGCTGGTGTATATAACAAAGTCCCTGGCTACTCGGGCCTTAGGAGACATTAGGGACGTTGCGTTCCAGTGTTTTTTCTTGGCTTCTGCCTGTGACTGTGGCAATGTTAATAATGAGAAGGGTAAAGTGAGTGTGGCACAAGGTGGCTATTACCCGTAGTGGACGAATGAGATTTGATACTGGATCATTGGCAATGGCTCGGGTGGTTGTGGCTATTGGAGCAGATCGTTTTGATTTATGCCCTGCATTTCAGTGCTTATCTAGTGGAACTAGGCAGGGCTTTGTTTTTGCCACTTATTTCCCTATTTCTTTCCACCCCGAGTTTTGTCCTCTCTACTTGATTCCCTATTCCTTGAGCTAGAGAAATGAGGGTACTCAAGGACGGGGATCTTGGACGAGCGAGGATCCTCTAAGCCCTAACGGGTTTTTTATTACAACATCTCTTCACCATAGACCCCGCACCACCGCATGATGACAAGTCAAACGGACCGAGGAGGTTGTTAAGATTTCAGCCGGCATGATTTATGACTTAAAATTTTGGGTGGAGCAGGATTGGCTGTTTTTAAAGAGCTGGGGATAACAGATTGTCTCTCTGTTTCGAAAAATACTCGCCTCATAAATCAGACGTGGGAAATCAGTCGTTTCTTTAGGCATTGGGATAAGGCGGTAGTGGCTGAGCTCTGGTCGGGATTTCCCAATGACATCCAGAGCTCTCGGGGTTTGCACAGAGAGTGAGAGTATCGGGAGGCAGTGGGGGGAAGTGTTTAATAAATTATTAAGTGTTTCTGAACAGTGCTTGACATTTTAGAGATAGGATGTCTAGTTTTTTTAAATTGAATCCACGACTTTGTAGTAATTACTTTAGAGAGTCAAGTAGAGCAAGGGACAAAACTGGGCTCACTCCTGCAGTGTGCCAATCACTTCATCTTAAGTAGTTCGAATTTTTCTAACCTCATCAAGTTGGAAAGTTTCCGAGTTAATGAGGATCCCAAGTTATTTTAGCAGATGATAAATTTGAATTGGAATCTCTGACTGATTTATAAACAGCTTGTCTGATGATTGTACTTTATTTAAATGGCCATGAAAATAAATACGAAAAGTCTTCAAGTATAATTTTTTTTAAATCTTTAAAAACGTATTAGAAATTTATTTTTGAAACCTTTAAAAACAAACCTCCATATTTGTATGATCCACAGGCTCAGACGGACTTAAAGACGTGCTGCTCCAATCCTCAAACTACATCCGCCGGGGTGAAGACCTCCACCTCAAGTGCATCTACGACACAGAGTCCGAGTCCCTCTACGCCCTAAAATGGTATCGTGGGTCAGAGGAGTTCTATAGATATCTGCCCAAAGAAGTGCCCCCCAAGCAAGTCTTCCCCATAAATGGAATAGTCGTGGACGTAAGTGTGTTTGTAATTATAAAAAAATCTCTATCTCTCAGACTCTAAGACTAACTAAAAATCCCACCCAGTCTGCCCCTCTCAATATCCTCACCCATTTATAAATACTTAATTTCTCATTAACACTCGGGCATAAATGATTTCGCTAAAAGTTATAGACTCCCTAGTCCCTACACACTCATAGCCTATAGACCCACACCCTTAAGACTTCTTTGAGTTCCGGCCAAGAATAAAAAAGACGAGAGACGAAACTTTGTAATCAGATGCAACCAAGCTGTGTTTAATTCTTTGCAAAATTTACGTTTTAATTTCCACTTTTATTGTCGACAAAGCAAGTCGTTTTCCAGAGGGGAATAATTAAATCCTTCACATGGGAGAGTGGAACGGAAATTAGGGCAGAGCACAGCACACAGGGCATAGCACACCGGGCATAGCACAGGGCACATAATAAATATTATTAAAATGGAATGAAAGACGGAAAGTTTTTAGCAACAATCTTCTCCAGGATAAATCCATGGACATAGTAGGATAAAAATATATATACTCTCAGCATTGTAGTAGATACAAAGAGCTGTAGGTTTTAAACCCATGACCATTTTGAGGACGAGGGGGTTTAAATTTTCATAAAAATCTCCCCTTTTAATTTAAAATAAAGTAGCTGTGCCGGAAGTTGCATAGAAAATTACGACAGCGGCTTATGCTTAGACATAAACTTGGATACAGACACACCGAAAACCGTATGGTTGCTTGTCCCTCCGGTTTTTTAGAAACTTTCCCACTGGAGAAAGCTCCAGCGTTGCTCACAAGTCCCTAAAGTCCCAAAGGATTAATCCCTCTCTTCCTCAAAGTAATTTCTACCCAGTGGTGACTCTCTCACACTAATGGCAATGAGTTGGGATTTTTATTTATGTCTAAATAAATATTATTAGTCTATATTAGCAGTTGAGATGTATTAGCTTGTGTGGGAGGAGGGGGCGGGTAGGGGATTGTGCCTGGTATCTAAGGGCACTGGTTTTATTTTTCCGGGTGGTGAAGGTCCTTGAGAATAATTGATAGGTTGAAGGAGGGAGGTACATCTCCATGGGTCTCTATTGTTGTCTATTGTTGAGGATGTTCTAAAGGGACTATAAAGCACTGGACCATTTAGCGTTTCAGACACCGGAGAACAAAAAAAACTAGTTGCTTCGGGCTCCTTTATAATATTAGATAGATTGTTATTGGTTTGAGTTGATTGTGGGGCTGAGTTTTGGAGGTTGTTGTGCTGAGGGTGGATGGATTACACAGGCTTGGGACATGTAATAATATATCAACTTGGAGGGGATTACATAGAGGGTTATTATTTATTTTAGAGCTTGGAGGGGGGCATAACACGAAACTTGTGGATCGAATAATTGTGTGGAAATTATTTGGATTTGGAAGTTTTTTGAATTTTTTGTTTCAGTTTATGAATAGAAATGCCATTAGAAATTGTTTAGAGTTTTTCATTTTAGTGGCATTCTAAATAGATTCAGGGTTTCCATACAACCCAACAAATCGCAGTTAATATAATCATGCTAAAAAAAATCCGACTTAGTTCAGTACAGAACTCCGCCATACCCCGTGACCTTTAATCCCCCAACCCACAAGCCATGCATGACCTCCAACTCAAAGCCCTTCCAACAACCCCAGCCTCCTCTCTTCAACAAATGAAAAGCACCCTGTCCATGTCTCCCTAATCATAATAACTCCAATCCACCTCCGAACAAAGGCCTCGACATGTGTGTCCACACCATACAACAAGGAACTCTGTTAAGATCCTACCAACTCTTCACCACTCTTTAAGATGGAAACATGTCTCCATGTCCCAGAAATTTCTATTTCCTTATTCCCCACCTTCCATCCCCGAAAACACGGGAGGGTAATTTAATGTCCATGACATAACACTCCGAAGAACCCCACCTACCACCTACCAACTACCTTACACAAAGCCATGAGGATAACCTCATCTTCGTCCCAACTCTCCGAGCCCTCGCATCTACGTATCATGATCATGAACACGAGCCTTGGCAATTACACTTTCCATCTACCCGGTAGCCCAACCAAATGAGAATGTCCATTAGATGAAGTCGGGGAGCTAAACTGGGTCACCCTGTCCTATACATCTACGTGCTTCCTTCTTAATGGATCCTCCTTAAGATTGTCCAGAGGACGAGCCAGAAGACTCAGAGACAGACTTCCGAGCCTATCCCATCCACTTCCGAACCTCGACTACCCGGCTGGGTAACTAGCTCTAGGATTTGTAATCGGACCTCCTGATGAGACTGGAGATGATGTTTCAAACCTATTCCACATGGAACTTCGTTTAGCATCCAATCCACCTCGGCTCAGCCCCTCGGCACAGCCCCCCTCGGCTCAGCTTTCAAAATATTGAATCAACATCAATAAAGATAAATCCCCCCGTTCACCTCTCTCTCCATTATCTATTTGTAGTAGTGAGTGCCTACGGGGCGGTGGTGGTGGTGGAGATACTGGAGATGCTGGGCTGGTGATGGAGTCGATCTTCCTTCTAAACCTTGTAAAAGAAAGCTCCATTGTTATTGTATCTTGTTGGGAGTCTTTGATAGATCCACCACCGGAGAGGTAAACTTATTCAAAGTGTACAACCCGTTAGGCCTCCTCGGTGTATGCACTTGTAATAAAATCTTGTAGTTTGCCCTGAGCACTTTGGTGGCTCTCTATATAAAATATAAGACAAGGTTTTCCAATATCAGTCAATTTTATTCCCGTTTTTTCCTCTCTCTCGAACCTATGGAATGTAGAGGGGATAAAAATCCCGAGTGTTCAATGTTCAAGGGGTTGGATGGAATAAATGTGCTTTATATTGCATAGGAATGAACAAGGGTTTTGGAGAGATGGAATGATTTCTCCAAATATTATCTTTCTCTTCCCCATCCTCCTTATTTTTCTAAGCTCAAAAAACGACTATCCACAATCATCTCGGCTTCTGGAGTTGGTAGTTATAAACGATATAAGATCCTGGTCCACAACCTCCGTTTTTTCTACTCCTACAACGGCTACAACAATAGTGGAGGGAGACACACTGTAGAGAGAGCATTAGTCTGTCTGTTCGGAGGTCTTTGGAAGGAAGTACAAGACTCTTGTTCAAATATGGACTCTCTACATTTCATCGGCTTCAACTGTTTCAGCACAACATTCCCCGAAAAAAACCGTTCGAGAGATGATGAAATTTTTCCATCGTTATTTCCATCTCATTTCTACATCTGACAAGTCACCCACTCCAGACCATCATGATCTTATAGACTAGGAGCTATAGGGACTTGCTGCCTGGTATAGTCCAGCACCAGAGCCCAGCTAGTCCAGAGTTAGATCCGGAAACTCGGAATTAATATTTTCAGACCAGACACAAGATTGGATGTACGGAAGGCGGAAAAGTTATGTTCAGAAGGCCCATTGAGATATGTCGACATATCGATATCATATCGATGAGAGCATAGCTTGACATCAACTCTCAAGCACAAACCTATTAAGTCCTACTCAACTTATTACCCATGCCGGGAGGAGGGTAGTAGTGCAGTGCACACTCTTCTTAAAAGCCCGGGTTTTCGTTCTACTTCCGGGATTTTTATATCCGGAGACCTTGCTCGGTCTTATTATATTAGCTAGAGGAGGTATTGGTTTTAGCGGGTGCAGGTCGAGAATCTAGAAAGCCCGAGAAGCCGTATATCCTGTGAAGGTGAACTGTAGAGCCGATGCAGTGCTTTAGGAGGTGTAGGGACGTACCATAAAGTAGATCTGGGCAAGATGTACTCATGCATCGTAACTCGTAACAAGGGACTTTGGCCCGGCCAGAGGGTACAGATTTTATGGACTCATCGGTAAATTTATGGGAAGGTGAGCCATTGAACTGTTTTATTAGCACCGACTCCCAAGTTGCCTAGGACTTTGGAAAGGTGGATTTTATACGGACCTCCTCCGACTAGCTGTACAGGACCGTGTTGAGTCCATGGGGGGATTTACACCTCAATTATTCCATTTAGCCGGTGTGGTTTAGCAAGTCTTTTATTTTATTTTATCTCATTAGTGAAGTGAAAGGGCTACTCTTTCATGGTAAATTATGGACAGTCCCTCGAGGCATCTGATTTACTAGGATGGAGGTAAACCGATTTCTCCAGTGTTCAATTCTTCCAGACCTCTTTAATCTTCCACTTGTCCATTCATCCAAGCTACGTGCACATGCAAATCGACTAGTAGCTCTAAAACGGATAAAACAATAGGCTGGAGGTTTATGGAGACGGGACACAATACAAATCACAAGTCAGGGGATTATTATCCACTCGTTGCTTGGCTTGGCTTGAGGGGCCTTTTCAGGGGGATTTAACAACAAGGGTTCCAATTCCAGGCTAATCTGGGTCATTAAGCTCACTTTTGTCACGTTTTCCAATATTCCATTGCTTGCTACTTGAGATTTTACGAGATTTTAATTCCTTGTGATTAGCTAGGAATATTAGTGAGTTGGAATTCAATGAGAATCAGGACAGACCCGGGATCTCTTCCACAACAAGTGGATCTTAAGCTAAAAAGTCAAATCAATTTAATCCTAATAATCGTGAACTAAATAATTAATAGTCATAAACTCATAAGTATAAAAATGTCTATTGACTTAGTCTCATAAATCTTTATAAAGTAATAGCCCCCAGAAAGCACAAGGCTAAATTATTCTTATGATAATAAAATAATAACCGATCAACCCGATGAGACAAGGGAGACTAAGTAAAACATCCTCAGCCCTCAGACTGACAGTTAACTGTCAGTCAGCCTAGTCCATCCAATTTGTAGCCCTTGGCTGAAGGTTATATCCCCATTCAGAGTTATTAAATCCCCCCCCCCTCTGCTCTCATCCTAAATCAGCGTACAGAAGCCATATTTTTCCTTTATTGGAATAAAAAGGAGTAATTGATGACAAGGCTCATGCATATTTAATTTAATGGCTGGATATCAAGTTAGAATAAAATGATAATTTTTTCCCCAACTAGTGTAGAGAGAGAGAGAGATGCTATTTTAATGGGAATCCTTCCAGTCTACCAGAGTCGAGAATCCTCCTCGACTTAGAGTAGTGTGCCCATACCTACTCTCCGAGCAACTCAGCCAAGAGCTCATACAACCCGGCTCCCAACCTACCCGGGCATTATTATAAAGAGAGACACAAAATTGGGTGAAGAATGATGGGAAAAATTCCCTCCTATTTAGTCAATAAGGAGAGCATTCTCCTTGTCTCTCCTCTTAAGATTTATGAGCCAACTTTCTCTGCCCGTTTTCGGCTTTGCTAGCGGAATTCGGGGGGAACAACATGTGCATGTCGTATTACACAACTAAGACCAACTCGGGTAGTACGGCATCTCTCTCTCTCTTTAGCATTTCCATATGATAGAGAGCCTATAGAGAGTATTATAAAATAGTTTGGAAAAACCAGCCAGGTTGGCTCTCTCACCCCTTGGGAGATGTGGTGTAGGTGGAGATGGAGTTGAGAGAGAGATGTGGAACGATTAACAAGGAAAGGGAGAAGATGTTAGGTTGGGAATGAGAATGAGATGCCATAGATCTGGGGAAAAATTTGATATTTAAATTAAAAGCAATTTAGAAGTTTCAATGGATGGATTTTCACGTAATTCTCCCACTTTGTCTCCCGGCTTGGGAGCCTTAATCCCCGGGCTTTTATTGAAATCTTACACGAGAGAGAGGAGGAGGCTGCCTTCTGCCTTTTCGACCTCGTTCAACTACCAACAAACTATGTGTGTTTATCTATAGCTTGGTTGGTAGTGGTAGTATTTTCATAGTGGCTGATCCAACCTACAGATGAGCACAAACAACAGACCCAAGCGGGCTTTACTCTTTACTTTCTCTTGGGCTATTTTTCCTATGTTTTTTTTCTTGTGGATTAAGTTGGTTTAAATGCAGAGTTTTTTTTTTGCTCTGACTTGCGGTACACTTGATACTTCATCAGTGGGGACTCCTTAGAGATTGTATTTAAAATAGGTTGGGATTTTTTAGGGTTGTATAGTGGTCCAAGTTCATTTCGAAATTATGTCCTTGATAAATACCATCTATGCGATCAATTAAGAATATGTAATTACCCTTAAAAACTTTTTAGGCAGTGAAACACATCTAAATTAAAACTACCCTATACTTCCAAAATAAACTCACCTCTCCGTCAAATATGAATTTAAAAAAATCCCAAACCCAAAAGGAGCCCAACTGCACTAAAAAAAATCCCCCACTGACTTATCAAGTCAGAAAGAAAGTCCTCAACTTTCTCTGCCAGCCTAAAGTGCTCACGAAAAATGTTGCACAAACAAGTCAAATCTGGCCGAGAGAAAAAACCCCACCCACCTCATCGTATACAACTTAACCTAGATAATAAAATATAGTAGGTCCTATTTAGAAAGTACATTTGTATTTTGTATACCCTCCGCCTCGTGTAAACTGTAGCCTGGGATATAGGGAAAGATGAAGACACTTTTAAGTGGAAGGCGGAAGGAAAGGAGGCAGTTGGGGTGGGAACGTCATTTATTCCCAGAAAGAAAGTCTTGAGGATTCTCTTCACAAGAGGAGAGAGAGAGCCACATCGATGGAATAAATATTTATTAGGGACACCCAGAGGGGCACCCACAGGCTATAACCCACACTGCCACTTACTTAAGTCTCTCTCCAGGCCGTATGGACCATGGGTGTGTGCAGGGGCCAAGTTTTTTCTGGGGGGTAGGATGTAGAATCTAGAATCTAGAATCTACCACAAATCACAAGGCCCTCATGCTCAACCGAATAAATGCACTTATTATTGTAATGGTAATAGCAATAATAATAATAAAATAACAGCCCCTTGGATGATTTTTTTTCTCCCGCTTTTTATTTCTCGGCCTCTTCAATAAAACCCGCACTTCCTAGAGGAACGTCAAGAGGTTGCTATCTGGTCGGAAATCTTTCATTGTCATTGGAGTTGTTCAGATATTTCCCCCTTCGTCACACTTACTGTGTGCTAACTGTGCGAGTCTTTTTTTAGACGTGTGAATGGAAGTAAGTAGTAGGAGTGGAGAAAGTGAGAGGGTTTCAAAAGTATGGCAAAGTATGATAATAATATAATGTATGAGTCATGAGATGGTATTTAGAGCGGAACTCTTCCACTACGGGGTGAGTCCGTTGCACTCTTACTCTTTCTGGAAGAGATTTTTTTTTAGACTAAGGAAGAGGTGGAATGTTCAAGTATTTTAAGCATATGATTCAGCAGGAATTTTATGAATGAAAATGAAGAGGCAAAAATATTGAGGGGATTATTTGCATTAATTAGGAATATTAACTGACCATGGAAATTTAAATATTTAAAATAAATTGCAAGGGCTGAAAAATTAGTCACATATTTTTTTTAAACTTTCTAAATCATTCTCCATCGTGAAACCATCGTGAATAAATAATTTAACTGCTGCCAAGAACAATTACCCACCCCGTAGTAGAAGAAAGTGGTTAGCCTTCGGTCGGCTCTCGGCTTGTTGTGCACTGGCTGTATTTCAAGATGCGAGAATTATTTTTATTAGCCTCATCATAGACAATAGCTCTGGAAGGAGTGTAGTGACTCAGCCTTGGAAAAGGCTCCAGCCTCTAAGAGCCAGAAATGTTGCAGTTTAGAAGCAATAGAGAAAGTCAAGTGGGTCCTTATTGTAAATAAGGAGAGACTGGAGAGAGACAAGTCATTCACAATAAACAAGTCTGTTGCACAAATCTCCTCACTTCCTGGACAAAAAAAACTCAATGACGACGACACATTTGAGTCTCCAGTCAGTTGGGTGGTGGTGGTCCTCTTGAGACTGTCTATCATCTCCATATTATTATTGTAACAAGTAGGGAACATCTTGCACAAGGAACTGAGTGACAACTCCAAATCAACTTGAGACCTCCTTAGAGAGATGTGTTTTTTTAATTAAAAATATATATCCCAAGAAGCTTATCAAGTTGGTAGGTCATGCGAGTGTCACCTCGTATTTTTTTCTGTATTCAATTACACATGTTAAAGTATGTTAATCAGACAATTCCCTTCTTCTTTTTAAACATTCTCCCACTGCTTTTGAGAGGACTTGACATATTCCAAAAATCCGAGTACAAATACATTTGACTTTTCAAAGCTCTCTTCGCGGAATCGGGTAATAGTGTTGAAATGATTCCTGGAAATGTTTCCCCCCCGAATTTTTCAAAACACCTTTAAAAGCAACTGTTGCATTTGTTCCGAGTACACAAATAAAACAAATTATTCTCCCTCTTTATCCCCTGACATAAATATAATCAGCTTGTCCCTTGGGATTTGGTATTTATACAAATACTTGGTAGATCACGTCAACCTTTTCCATTTCGATTTCTCAACAACTGTCAACAAGGTGGATTTGTCCCAAAAAAAATCCCTTAAAATTAATCCTCTCGTCTCTTGACAGAGTTGACAGTCCCATGGACCAAGAGATGAGTTCCTTCTTTTAAAACCTGGCCAAGTGGATTATCTCTGTATTTAGGACTGAGGAGTGGAGTTAAGTCTCTGAGGATAATTTCATCCACTCTCAATGAGATATCGGAAGTGAAAAAAAACCAGGCTGGGCAGATTGTCTTTGAAGAAGAAGAGAAGATGGAGATAAAGTAGAAAAAAAGAGACTTAATTTGAGGGGATTGAATTTCCTTGCCCAATCACCAGCATCCGTATCAACAGATTGTAATCAAATCATTTGCCAATTTCCTTCAATTCCTTTGTCCTCTTTCTTCCAATTCCTAAACATGTAGAGAATACTGGAGACTGCTGGAAAGAGACTGGAGAATTTCTGGTACGGAATATACAACATCGTGTACACGTTCGGAAAACCCGTCAAGCTACCCACACACTGACTGTAGCGTCTGAGTGCTTTTTTTACCAATATAATTTGAGGGTGTGGATTGTCGTGGGCAAGATTTTTCGGGGCTTTACAGTCAAAAGAAAAGTTTGGGAATCGGGTAGGGTCGTTCTTAGTTGGGGATTTCTTAGATTTTTTATAATTTGACAGAGAGTGTGTGGGGCAAAACATTGATGAGTGGTGATGAGTCCTAGTGGCATTAAAATATTTAGAAATTTAATTATATATTACAATTATAATTAAGTTAGATGGACTGCTGAGTCATGGAATCGGTAATTCAAATCTGTAAATAATATTCCAGCTTCAGTCTGATCGATACAGATTTAAATTAAACCATTAAAAGTTTCAAACTAAATCTATCCCATCAAACTACTCCTTTACCAACTTTACAGACTCAATTAGCATCAGCCCCAAAAAAAACTTACTTCAACTTCTTTCCTCCTTTTAAAACTTATTTTCTATAGAACGAACCTATAAACATTATATGCACCTGTTCCCAAATAATTACTTGTTCTTCAACCATTCGGCATGAAATCATTCCTTTTCTTTTTGACCGAAGATAAACAAAAAAAAACTCCAACCTCCTAAGAAACAGCAAACTAAACTTAAGTCAATCTTACTATAATAAAAATGTTCAAAACATTCTTAAATCCCATACCCAAGCTCCAGGATCGTTGATCAAAGGTATCCGAATTCTAAATGAGCTTTATCCTCATCCGTCATCATCATCATCATCCTCATCATCAAGATCAACATGAATCTACCCTCCTCATATTTACCTCCATATTTAATAATGTAATCTCCAAAGTAAAGATATTCTAAAAATAAAACACACACAGTAACTCCCAGGGAATAATCCCAAGAAACCAGAGACCATAACCCAACAAGACTCTCCAGTTAGTCAGATACAAATAGCCCGTCGGACTGGAATTCCTCACCTCAAAGTCAAAAGCCCCCCCCCCCCGTCCTTAGCCCAAAAGATTCCTCCTCGAGCTTAGAATTCTAAAGAAGAAGAGAGAGAATTCAATTACGACTTAATGGAGTGTGCCCTGATGAGGGGAATGATGATCTGCCCTCTCCGTCATCATCATGATGAGAAGCCAAGGGGCCAGGCCGAGGCTCACGAGCCTTGACTCTTGAGAGATCATCTGAGAAGCCACCAAAACAGGATTAGCATTTCAAAGCTATTTACTCCGGACATTAAATGAGGATGTGCTCAATCTTATTCCAATTTCCTGGCTCACTCTCGGCCAAATAATAGCAGAGATACACCCGGCCCCATAGGCCCCTCTGACACTAACAAATCTCTTATTTTAGTATTCTTTACAAGCTTAACAAACTACCTCCATCTAAAACTAAAACTTTCCCGGGATTAGGTAGATATTTTAACACGGATCTGGGGGGGGGGGTCAGGGGGCTCTGCTAATTATAATACCTTCCAGTTTTATAAGGTAGCTCAGTTTTTGGTTTTACAGAGGCGGGTTGGACTGGATTGGATTGTTTGTGCCTCGGTTTGTAGTTTAGACGGCTGGTTGGGTGTAGGTTTATTTCCTTTAACGATGTTATAGTCTAATTTTTAACGATTGTAATTAAGAGTTTACCAAAGTTCCCCATCCCTTTTATTGAGCTGGGGAGGGGGTCATTAAAGTTCAGAGGATGAGCTGGAGGTGAATGAGAATACAAGTGGAAAGCGATACAGAAGACCAGAGGGCCAGATTTTCTAAGGCCTTGGGAAAATCTTTGAGAATTTTACTAGTTTAATGACTTCTTAACTTAATAGGCCTACTTCCTCCAAACTAAATCTTGTGGATGTTCTCATTCCCTGAAACTCCGAAATTCCGGTCCATCTTAGAGTGCTTACTACCCGCATCATATCTCCTCTTGGAGAGGATAATATAATTCCGTGAAATTCCTCAAACTTTTACCAAAGTATATGCTAATGCCTCCGTATGCTATTAGTAGTACTGAGAGGAGTCGGTTTTTGGAAATTCAGAGGGTTGGCTTTTGGCTTTTGAGCGTCTTGGAGCTCCTGTTAGATGTTCTCGAGTCTTGAGTATTTATGCCACCAAAGCAAAAAGAGCCCAAGGTTTTTGGGGAACTTATGATGATTTTCCGGCCATTTGCTAAGACTTGGACTGATTTCCGTCTTTTCTATCCCTCTGTGCAGTTCAACAATTCGGATGACCAAGATGTGATATTGAAAAACGCTTCCAGCGCTACCAACGGGAAATACAAGTGCGTCGTATCGGCCGAGGGGAACTTCCAGACTATGTTCGACTCTAAGGATATAGCCGTGGTCGGTAAGTTAGATTCGATTTTAACAGCTCAAGATCATTTAGATTTTTCGGACTTTTGGACTTAACTTGGACTTTAAAAAAATTAAACAATAATAACCCTACCCGTATTGATGAAGTATCCCGGTAAATCCGGTGGGTGGGGTAATTTAAGTGGTTAGGATTTGTTTGTGTGTTCTGGTATAAGGAAAGGATTAAGATAGTGAATATGAAAGCAGAGATTGAATGGGTGTGGGAAATGTTGATGAACAAGTTGAGCTTTAATAAATTTGTCCGTTACAGCCATTGGATATGACAGCCCCAAACTTCTTTTGGAAAAGATGAATTATCAACCAGGAGAGATTGGAAGGGCCAATTGCACTCTGGAGAAAACTTTCCCTCCTGCCAACATCACCTGGTATATTAATGACAAACAGGTAAGTCATATTTATACCACCCTGGATAACTTTCCTTAATAAACAAGTCAGATAAATAAGTTGATTGAAAAAATTGAGGGAGAAAAAGTTGGGGGGAAAGTAGTTGAAGAATTTCAATTCCAATCATTTCTAAGGCTTGTGCGGAGGTGGCTCAACTAATTCAGTTTTTTCCGGAAGAATTCAGCTAGAGTTGACGGTTTATTTGTAACTAGACGTCTACAGGCCCGTTAATGGGTCAGCATTGAAAAGGACCTTTTTCTTGAAGGTTATGAGTCATTTCCACAACATCAAAGTCATATCTCCATCCTGCGTATTGCTAGTCTAGTATATTCAGTGAGCTACTCATCTTTCAAAGAAGACAAATAGTAATTGAAGAGTAGTTTAACAAGCAAGGAGACTGACAGACATACATTTTAAGCCAATTATAGTGCCGACTAGAATCTAGATGCTCATTAGTGTGCCTCTCTATTGATAAAGACGTTTTTGAATGTCAACGGTCGACTAACAGACATTTTTTGGGGATCTAGATTAGATGTAGGAGATTAGTTGAGTAGGAATAGTCAGTGGCCGTTTTCCAAGTATCAATCTTTAATTTTTGATTTTTTAAATAAAAATCCCAACCTCCAAGAGCCTTCTCAACTTTTATATAACTTATTTAAATTTATTTTTGTATTTAGTGTAACATTGAAAAATTAAAGAGATTAAAGAATAATTGGAGCTGAATGTAACTAATTGTAACTAACTGACAAGGGATAAATATTATGCAGGCGGATCTCAGGCACGTCCTCACCAGGATTTCAGAGGACCCCTTAGACCCATCACTAAGCTCGACATTTTCCATGCTGACCTTCACCGTATCCCCTAAAGGCTTCTCCCCCATATACATAAAATGCACAGGTCAGCTCCACGACCTTTATACCGAAACGTCTGTAATCACAGTTCAGCCTCAGGCTCCAACCTACTCCAGCAACTTCGGAATACCTGGGACTCTTCAGAGGCTAAATGCCACTATGCGAGGTAAGTGCGTCTATCTTGACTTAATTTCACCTCTGACCTCATTTCTTAAGAAATAAAAAGTTTCAAAGTATTTCTTGTACTGGTAAATTCTTTTTTCTCTCATGTAGGATCGGCTGGGGCAAGACTTCGTGGAGAAACGTATCTGTCACACCTGCTCACTGCTCAACTTGTATACACTTTCCTAATGATAAGATTTCGTGACATCCTGGACTGTCCCCACGTTTCTTAACTTACAACTCCCCAACACTTCCCCTCACTTACAATCAAAACTCAACATCAATCCCACAAGGCTCTCTCTTCCTCGGCCAAATCCTCCTCATTCGGATACGAATTTATCCTCCTAGATTTATATGTGACCATAAATTTTAAGTCTACACCTTGCAGATAGATTAGAATTTAATAAAATTAAGTTTCCCGTTTGAAAATGAAAACAAGTAGAGATTGCCTATTATGATGAGAATTTTTTTTTATTAAAAAAATGACCAAAACTTGCGACAACAAGTCTCAGTTCTCTCTACTAAAATTTACTTGAATCCGATTCAAAAAAATTTAATCTCTCTTGTAATTGTAATTGTAATAATTAGTTGGGCGTAGTCTTACATAGTGGATTTAATTTAATAAAATAGTTGGATCCAGGCATTCTTAATACATCCTACCGTACGGCTTTGTCTACTTTGTAAAATTATCATGATGCTATTGTATATTGTATAGGAAGATAATATCAACTTTTTGTGTGTAATTGTCTTTTTTTATAGATAGTTTGCCCTTGTGGGGGCGTGGAATTCGGGAGATATGAGATCCGGGTGATTTAAAATGGTTTGAAATGTGGGTTTGTTGTTGTAGGATGTGTTAATACTGCCTGAAGTTGCGAGTCCAATATATACAGATGGTTATAGGCTTGGATAAAGGGGAATGAATTTAATCAGATAAGGAGTTAGTTTTTGCAATGAATGTTAAGAAATTTTGACAATATAGATTTTTGCAAATGTTTAGTCTCGACTTAATTGTTGAAATGTAATCAAGTCCTTTAAGAGGATAATCATACATAAGAAATTAAAAACTAAACTATTATCAATGTTACACAACTCTGTCGATTCAACGTGTCACTTAATAACCGCAAGCGTTCCGCTTCACAAGTAAAAACACATACAATTGAAATCAGCACAATTATGATTTATTCATTCATTAATTGCTTGGGAGTTATTTAAATGACAATCAAAAGCAAAAAAACAACCTCTGGATAAACTATGTACCCCTCACAGGTTCGGAGATCAATTACCCGCGGCTTAACATGCGTCGCAAGAATGAAAACTTAGAAACGGCTTATGATATAGTAACTTCCCTGTACTTACTTTTATCTACGAGAAAGTACTGCATAGTATTGATTAAGACGTCCGAAAGTCTTTTTATTACAATCGGTTCAGTGATTATGAAGATAAATGCCAGTGCTAAAGAATTCGGTGCACATCACACGGTTGAAAGTCAATATAAGTTTTCATTTAAAGAACTGCCGTCATGTCATTAATATTCTAAAACTAGAGTCAGTCCTAAATAATTTGTTACAGAGTACATAGTGCAGCTGAATTATACAAGGAAAAACCACCAAACGCTTCGTCCTAATGGAATGCCAATACACAACTGCATTTCGTCCATCACCCCCTCCCTTCGTCTCACCATTGTACTCTAACTTTATTCGGCTACGTAGGATACACTAGCTTAGACTTAAGTAAAGACAGAGACCAAACGCATTATAAGATTTAGTTATTAACAGTACAAAATTAAAATATACGCGTTCACTCAAGAGGAAAACTGACTCAAGGGCTACAACTGCAGATTCATCGATTCTACAAGCACCATGGATCAAACGGACAAATAGCCACCATAATACATTTACTATATAGCTTGTCAATTAGTTCAAGACTCCATCTGAAAATTCAGCCTACGCTCTATACAAGATCCGAGCTCTTTTATATTCCAGACCTCCACTATTTACCGTGCTTATTATGCATGCTTACGCCGCTGTCGGCATTATATATTCTAAATACCGGGTCACAGGGATCAATTGTGTCAAGGAGTTAAGGATCTCCACCCAACAGACTTGATAAGGACATACATACGGAATCTATTATGTACAATTAGAGCCATCAAGCCAGAGGCAAAAAAAACTATGAAATATGTAACATGATTCCTCCAAGACAATATCACAAATTCCGGATTCTTCATGCACAGATGTTCATGGGAAAAGTAAGAGTACACACAGACAGAGCAGCCAATGCGGCAGTGACTAAACTCATCAATAATTATCACCTAGTTAAGTATATTTTACAATTAGAGAAATTAGCCAAGTCGAAGTCCGCAAGGCTCAGGCGTCTATTGAGATTTCTTCGCCCTCGTCGTTCTCGTCATGTAGGCTACGTAGAAGAAGTGAGCGAATAGTGCGAAGTACGAGGCGTACATTGCCAGCGCCATGTAGATGTTTGACATTGGCCGATCGCACTCTCCTCCACTTGCTGCAATGTTAATAAACCATTGGGAGTTTTATTTTGTTTACAAATGCTTTAAGGGAAATACCCAAAAATATATTCACAGACTTCCTTCTCCATGTCCATGTTATGCCCAAGAGTTCATAGAACCCAAACTTACTCATGACGAAGTAGGAGTGGAGGTTGACCACAAGTCCAACAATCATCTGAGCCATTTGCAAGCAGGTAATCGTCATTGCGAAACTTCGGGGAAGTTTTATCTGCAATGACTAAAAAAACACAGACCATGCGTTAGTCAGTCGATCAGTTCTTCATCGATTCATGAGCATATATCAGAAGTATTACAAAAGCGGAGGGTACTTTATCATAAAAATGAAGAAACTTACGCGAAGAGTATAGTATGTGTACATGAATGCATGAACAAAGTAGTTCATCGTGCAAAACCACCGACTAGAAGGATCATGAGATCCATGGGCAAACCAGCAGTAGATGCATACCGTCATATGATGATACCTTTTAAATGACAACATAAAATCATTTAAAGTTGAATTATTTAAGCCAAAGCCAAAATCTTGAGTACCCCTTACAACCTAAACCCTCAACAGTAAGAATCAACTTCAATTCGGACTTGGAAACTTTAAGGTAGAACAGTAATAGGTTTTAGGTTTAATTTTATAATGCTTCAATTATTCATGGCTACTCCAGGAGAATAATTGGGAATCAGAATTAGCCTGAGGTAAATAATCTATTCCATAGTTCCATACAATAATCGATTGTCCTAGTTCATAAATATTAATACCCTGGGATAAAAAAAACTAATAAAATACATTCCTACTATCTACTATTCAACTATACAAGTCTTTGCTCTAAACTTTGAAACCCTGATCGATCCATTCCAAAATCCAAAGTATGGAACCGATAACTTAAAAAATAAAAACAGCTCCATGTAAATCGGCTTTTGTTAAACGACGTAATACGAGTATGTCAATATATTCTGACTGGTAGGACGTATGCTGGACTTTTGATTCATTCTCCCTCGTATCTCATCCCCACTGATAAACACACTCAACACTAGTCAACAGTACTCAGTAGTATAGCAAAAAACATCAAAGATGATATAATTTACCAGTGTAGAAAGATAAGTGGCTGTTTCCGCAGCACGATGAATGCTGTATCACCTGACAACAAAAATTCAGAATTAGATCATTAGTACAAGAACATGTCAGATCCTTATTTATATTTCCTTACCAAATTCCACGATCTTAGACAAGGCGAATAACAGACCCCATAAAGATGTGCCAGAATTATGATTCTCCCTGCAAAAAATACATTTTCATTTCAAAATTCTATTTAAATGCTTTTGATCATTACATTTTGAGCATTATAAGAAAGTGCACTCCTTCGTGTACGTAAGATAAAAGCTATCGAAATTCTAGCCCCTAATTACTGAAGAGTATTCAATCTATTAACGCCCAGTAATATCCATAAGAGACAAAAAAAAATGCCCAGAAGCTATGACTGCGTGTCCGAGTAGAATTCCGGAAACGGATGTTTGTACACGACACGAGGGTGCTAACTGCTAAACGTGTTCCTGTTACAATATACGAATACCACCACCTTTGGTGGTCCTGCTTGGGTGCTGTTAATCAATGAATGAATAACAAAAGATATTTGACTTTTACAGAATCACTTAAGGATGACATTGCTCTCTCTATGTTCTATGTTATTCCGGAAGGTCCAAGCCTATGCACAGTTTCCAAAGTACATTTTCAAAGCCAAACAGAACGGTATAATCCTAGAATGAATGAATCTGAATTTTAAAACACGATCATCCCTCCGTTCATGCCAGCAACAATCAACAATCGGAAGATTAAACAATACCTCAGAATATATGGCCATGGACCAGATTATTTAAGGGACGGGAAGCGCATGATAGTCGGTGATTGGAAATATTTCAAAAATCATTCATCAAAATTTGCATAACTTATTCGTAACGCATTGAATGTACCAAGCCTGACAAGCGTACAGGGAAAAAACCTAGTTAACATCCTCATTATTCATTAACTGATACTGGCAACTGATAAAACGCTCATATCTCCAGCACCGCCAATACCTTTATCGATAATCTCAAAACTTCAGAACACACTTCGTCTCGATTAAACTATCATTCCATACATAAAGACAAATAGAAAATTCCTACACCACCCGACACACTCGAGATATGACTATCATACATCATATGACCAAACAAGGACTGGAAATTAAGAGACATCCACCCAGTTCCAGTAACGATCACTAAATTCAGTAATCAATGCCATTATCAGCTAAAGCCTAACTTATTCATAAATACTGTCATAATCGATCATAAAGAAACGCCGAGGTCCTTAATCCAACCCTTGAATCAAAACTCCCCCAACTAATTTACAGCCTACTTCACAACTAAGTTCTACAGTCTCTACAGAAAGGGCAAAAGACAGTATCCAAAATCAAGAGACAAGTTTATGAATTTAAAATCACTGGTAGTGGGGGTTCCACCTTTCATACCACCAGCACCAGCCCTACTGCTGAAACCAGAACCAATTGTATATTTAAGCTCATATAGCTTACCTCCAATCAATTTCAACCCTACCGTCCTTGCATATACATATCACACACAACCCACCTGCCTTTCACCGACATCCAATAAACTGCGGTTCGGCACGAATGGCTAAAATATTAATGCACTTTCCTAGTCAACTTTCTTTATATAAGTTCATCCGTTTCTTGCAGCTACAAGCTACTTGACGAAGGTAGACAGAAACCTTTTAGCTTCTGAGAGCTTTTTTGTAACACAGCTCTGTGATACAACTACTGGAATGTGACATTGACACACGACAAGTTAACAATGCCACCTCCGCCACTGATTTCCATCCAGAGAGGCTCAAACGGTCCACCCAGTGCGGGTAACCTACTTTTAGAACTATCGGTGTGGCTGAACTCATAAACATGAACTGTGCACTAGTCCCTAGTAGATGGAAATCCAATAATTTCATATATTTGGAATGTTTTTTCTTCATAGATTTATAACCCGTATAGGAAGGATGAACTGACTGGAACATCCGTGAGGCTTTAGATGACGTAGAAACAGGTAGAGATAGGATAGGATGATTTCATTGCAGTGTTTAAGTCATTACATGCACGAGTCGTTATTTTTGCGGGCTACGCAGATTTTGAGCTATTTTTGTGATTTTATGAATCCCTCGAAATGCTCATGGGAGGCACTTACTCATTTTACTAACTGACTTTAATGTTTTAACTGAAAGGAATGCTAGATTAAGGTCCCTGACCCTTGACCCTTGAATCTCTTGAATCATCTTGACCGTTTGCTAGTTATATTTTTTTAGCAGATATGTGGACTTGAGCAGCGTTTTCGGTCGGTTTAAAAAATAGGATTGATAATTAATACGGCCATGAACGCACTGCAGCACTGGACCCCCATGGATTTCCAAGCGGAAGAGGAAAGACGGGGTGCTTACTGCATAAAAAACTGGTCTTGCCAAGAAGTTGTGCTAGGGCATGCTTCATCTACCTAATACCTTATATAGTAAATGAATGAACCCACTATGAACTAGCAGTAAACTCTAACTCCTTTTACAAGCCTGATGCGATAATACAAACAAAGTCCCTTCCAAAAAAAACCGGACTTCAAAGGAGGGAAACAAACTCTAAACTCTAAACTTTGTGTATGCATAGAAATGAATGAAGTAGCCAACTTACAAGAAACAGACAGATCGGTGGGGACTGTCAACAGCAGAAACAGCTAGTTCAGGGATACTCCGAAGGAACCCCGTGGCCGAGAAGATAGCCAGGATGACATTCCAAGAAGTAAGAATCCTCCGGATCTTCATAGCCTCCCTATTCTTCATCAAAGCCTGTCCCAAGAACACCACCCCCACATAGATGATGGAGGCATAGATACTCCAGTGCCAATGGGTGTACATCCACTGCCTCCAGCTCTCATGGTCCTCAAACTTCTCAAAGTCAAAGAGGGTGAGGTAGTCCGGGTCAAAGTTCATAGGATACTTGGAGTTAAACACTCGGGAAAACTGGCCACTGGACAATGAGTGCGTGGTGTTCGTGGCACCACCCCCACCCGTCGCGTTCACCGCAGCCCCTCCAGTCATCTCAAAATCTTACACTTTCAAACAATACGAAAGCCCAACCAGTGGTGGCAACCCCGTCACCGTCACGATAGCCCCTTAATTTTAAATCCTCGCCCCTCCTCACTGACAATTCTGACTTCCAACTCTTGGCCCCTGTGATGTGACTGAGTTCCGCTGTCCGCGAGTCTCTCAGCAAACACTCCAAAATAGTCCGAACTGAAAACACAACAATTTTAAGGCTCAAGGGCTCTCTGTTCCGGAAGCTGGTTGCTAGGCAATGCTTGGAGACAGTCCCCTGTCGGTCAGCAGTCAGTCGTTCAACAGTCTACAAGAGGATAGAGATATGATTTTATTTTAGATTGATGAATTGAGCTTGATTGATTGAGAGACAATGAGTACATAACGTGTGTGTGGCTTGGCCAGGTTATAATACCGGAATGAAGAGCCAAAAGGATTGGTGCTGAATTTGAATGCGTGTGTGTCTCTCTTACTACACATTCGTATAAGTCCAGGCCCACCCGATCACACAATCCACAATCCTAGTTACTTGTAGTTTAGAACAAGCCAGGCGAGAGAGAACTATTAATGTCCCCATATTCTTTAGTTCAAGTAACCCAAAGTTGTCGGTTTATTGGACACAGAGCCTGGAATAATAGCCAGGAGAGATTAGAGAGCTCCATCCATATAGTCCACACTACACATGGGCATGGCTATCCGTTTTAAAAGAGGCTACCGTAGGGCAGGGTACAGCCACCACCGGTACTCCATTCTCTATAGACACAGATTCTGCAGTGGAGTAGTAGGGGAGTAGCTAACTTTTACCAGCCATGGGCCGGTTGAGGTGACTGGTTTAGTTAAGCGTATTCTAGGCCCTGCCGCCACTGCTGGTGTTATTTGAAGGGGACCCTTGGAGATTAGGGGTAGTGTGGGTGGGTTTGTGGGTTGTGCCGGTACTGGGTAACCCTTTTGGTACTGATACGGGTTTTTAGGGTGTTAGTCAGGGCCGTGAAGTACGGTAAAGTTGACATTTGGGTTTTATAGGTTTTAGGGTTTTGGAGGGCTTAAAATTTTGAATTGGATTTGGTTATAAAAGGTTAGATTTAACAAAAAATTAGATGGACTACTTTGTGGATTTTGGAAACCGTTACCCAGCTTGGGGTTTTTTATAGCTGGGAGTATTTTTTTCCAGGATGATGATTTTTTTTGCTTCCAACGAATTGATACCGTTACCCTTCTGTCCAGTATGGGTTGATGATGTCATAGATGAATATACATCCATAGGTTAGGTACATCTGTACAGGGGCTTATCATGCAATGTACGTGTACAGGGTTACACTGTTGGCTCTTGGTTGATGATTAAAAAAACTGAACCGGGCATGTGCTTAAATGTTTTTTGGACTCGTCGTCGGGGGTGACTATGACTCGGTCGGAACTCTGTAGTAGGAATAGAATGCCTAGACTTTGTAGTATGCATGAGAAAAAACACTAGTACAGTTTTAAGCATTCCAATCCCATGTTTTTCCATGTGGTTGCTCAATATACTCTGAACTGTATGAATTCTTGAACTGTTTCGTTCAAGTGGGATAGGCGATGATAAGTTTAAGAAGCTAATGCTATTAGAGCTATAACAAAGCATCTGGAAGAGATTTATTCTTATTCTTCAAGACCTTCGTCCAAGTTGATGATGCTAAACTATGTTAAAAATAAGTCAGAATCCTTTATGTTTGGGGAAGGAAATGAGACATCGTCTAAAGAATATTTATTAATGAGACTGGAATGTACTTGTGTCAAAAACACTTTTGTAACCGGGTCAAGGGTCAACTTGTAGACTTTCTCGGATCAAGTTCCGAATCATGTCATATAGTTTATGAGTAGCTATAGGCGTCTGTAGGATCATTAATGGCCCGTTGTTGATCTCTTTGAAGGTCAAGGGTCGATATTTTCGACTGCATGTTAAATACATGTCTAGCCTACTTTGTTGTGAAGGAGTAGTGAAACAAACAGACGGACAGAGATTTGTAGGTAATTTGAGAGTATGCTTTTGTTTTTTAAAGTTGAAAAACAAGGCATAAATTAATTACAAGGGAGACGTATTAATTAAAAGTATTTTAAATACTTGAAATAATTATAAAAAATACTCATTAATTAAATACACGGGAGACTATTAATTAAAATTATTTTAAGTACTTGGAGTATTTTTTTAAAACTCATTAATTAAATACAAGGGAGATAGCAATGAATAAAAGTATTTTAAATACTTATAACTAATTATAAAGTTCTCATTTTAATTTAGTTGATTTTTTCAATGAAATATTCAACCATTTCCGACAAGGATTGTGCAGACTGTTTTTTCCCCATGCCTCACGATCTTTGAAAATGTGTTGTTTATGCGTACGTGGTAATGTGTCTACATTGAGTTCATTCATTTCTTGGCGACAGTCTCTTTTCCCAAGCCAATTTCTTTAAAGCATTTTCTTTGAATTAGAGTGAAATGATATATCTAATTTTTATATAATCTGAATCTAGATTACCATAAAAAAATCCGGCATCTACAATAATAATAATAACGACAATTTAATAAACAGTTTGAACACAAGGAAGCAATAATCAGCTTGATTAATACGAAAACCACACTGATCTAGTTGCTAATTGCTGATTTCCAAATTCATGTTGATTGATATTTTTATAGGTATAACTTTTTTAGGTTCGAACGTAAAATTAGCATAATATAGGGCATTCTCAATGAAGCCAGAAGTTGACAACTTATTAGAAATTGACAACTTATTTTCCAAATAATGGGATAACTTTTATAAAAATGATTATTAGATTATATAAGTATGAAACAGAAAATCTCGAACTAGCCGGTTGATGTTGCATCTTTCTATAAAGGTCATTAATATGGTATGTAGAAAAATGTTGATCGACTTGAGACAGACGCTAACCCAAGAGATTGAAAGTTGAAAACGAATTGATTCAATTTTTTTGAATTTTTGGATAAATGGTCAAAAATATTATATCTTTCGAACTAACGTGTACGTTACAGGTATCTTGGTCGTCTTACAAATATTTTTCACTAACCCGAATAAGATACTAACGAAGAGTAATCGTCTTTGATATCTAATAAAAGCATAAATATAAATGGGAATATGTTGACGTTCCAAAAAAAATTAAAATTGTCCTTATTTATATTCGATGGTAAAAATTTCTAACTTAAACTACCTCGCCATCGTCTTCAATTCGTTTCTGATAAGTATGATAAAAAATATTTTCAAAATCAGCAACCAAAAAGAACCCCTTGCCATAACTTTTGTGTATTTTTTTGTACAAAGAGACTCGTAACAATTCCCGGATGTTCTACCAAAACAAATGACAATCCAAATGTGGCAAATAGAATGATAATTTAAAAAGTAAATAGTTTCAACAATCCTTCTTAAAAACTTCTCAACTTTCCTACTAGGACATCCTAGACAATAAGGAAGATGAACTTCCTTTAAGTAGCACAGACTCTACAGTATGTAACATGTAAATAGAATTATAAATCTTATCCATAATCAAAATTTGAATATCATCACACTCATCAAGTTAAGGTCAGGAAGTGATAATTTTTCCCTGTGAACTTGGAGATGAATAACAAAGGATCGTCAAGAAATCCCATGCGTAAGCTAATATTAAAAACTCTGACTTGTTCATCCTGTGACTTTGTCACCTAAAGTGTCAATTAAATAAATTAAATCACTTTTCAATTCCTAGCCAGAGATTCCCTTTAGTAATAAAAAATATATTAGAGAGGTTGAGATACAGGAATTTTTGGATTCTGATTGTCACTCTAGCAATGCACTTGACAATAATCAATCCGAAGCCGAAAATCATTGTATCTCAACCTCCCTATTGCCTAATAAATAATTCCATAATCTTCTA
>JAQFYM010000666.1:0-53732 GCA_034694785.1 Agrenia bidenticulata | reverse complement strand
TCATAAATTGGCTTAGAAGCTTGAAATTTTTTATCAACCTGGCTCGGGCTATATGAAGTTGCACCTGTGAGTTTTAAGTTGTCAATAGTTTCAGCCTTCAGGGGGCTAAAATATTGGTAATTCTTCACTAAAATTTAGCAATTGTTTGTGCTTAAAGGGCTTTATTATAACTTTGTAAGCATTAGCATTATAATTTGTTACCATCCACTCATCAAATAAAACGATGATACTCAAATTTAAGAAAATGCCCTCGAGGATTGGTCTGGTGGTGCAGATCTGTGGAATGAGTCCCAACTGGGAGTACTGGGACCTCCTTTATTTCGTTTTCAATCTCTTTATTTGATTTTTGAATTTGACAATGATAGAAAATTAAACTATTAATATTAAATGACCATGTCCACTTTTGCCTCAACTTAGAATGAGCATTGAAGATTGCCAACGAAATATTTTAAAAGCTTTTGATGATCACTTCGAAAAAAATTGTACTTAGCGATAACCCCTATTGCTGTCCCTGTACATAATGCTGAAGCACTTTATTGGATTTAAGCATGTGTAGTATGTGTACATATATGTACTTCTGGTACGTATTTCGTTACTTATTGAACATTTCTTTTTTGAAAACAAGAATTTACTATGAAATATGCCAGTAAAAATACATGGAAATTGGGCATAATGATGATAGGAAGAAATTAATGACCTTTAAATACTTGCTTAGAGTTTGCATTTTTTTTATGGACGACAAGTAACTGTTCCATTGGCATGGGCGTTACGACTTTGATAAGTAACCCTTCATATCAATCGTGGTAACAATCCCGTAGCCGCGCTTTGTTCCAGTGACCCCATTAACTTTCTTAAATGTCACGGGGTCCTTCGACTTTAATTCAGCCTTCAATCTACCTCGGTCCTGTCGTCTACATAACACTAACCTTCCAACTATGCTTTTTCATGGTCTACGGAAGCAAACCGCCGATTATAAAATATAAAATTATAATTTATTTTATAAGTTATAATTTAATAAATAAAGCTAAATTATCATTATCTCGGAGGACACCGTCTGAGTCTTCCGAGAGGGTAAAAGTTACACATTTTCTAAACGGAGTTTTTCGAAACCTTTCCATTCGTCACAATTACAGAGACTAGAAGAGGTAGGTTGGTATTGAATAATGATTAATAAAATGAAGCTATTTTGTTCTCTATTAATAATGAAGACATAAGAACCTTGAAAGTTTGAAGAAATGCCAAACAAGATCTATTTATAATTACTAGTAGTATGATGGATTTCCGTACCAATAAATTCAAATAATGGTAAAGATACTTCTCAAGAAACCGTTTTATTTCAAAAAGTAAGCCCAAAAAGATAACAATAGCTTAGACGGTCTCCTGAACAGGTGGCTCATAGTCGTCAGGTTTGTCTAACTTCTCGCCAGTCTCTTCTGTGCCTCCTTTTCCTCCATCACCATGCATTTCCAACAATTTAGATAGATCAAAGCGCGGCTTCTTCAGAACTTTGACCTAATTACATACAACATTAAATTAGAAAGAGGAAAAACAAAAAAAAGTGATACAATCATCAAAATAAAATACTATTCCCCCATGGCTTTCATGCATGAGAACTTACTTTTCTAATGTAGACATCATGAAGTGGATAGATTCCATGGCAAGCCTTCTCAATATCCTTAGAAATGGAATCGGGAATCAATTTGTTAACCACCTCTTTCATATCATTTGCCGAAACTTCCTTGTTGATCAGGTCGACCATCTTCTTTCGAATAGCTTTCACCTAGTTATCAAGTTACATGTAAGTAAGTGGCAAGAGTCAAGTTAAATTTCTGAAGATTTAAAACTATACCCACCTGAGTGTGCTGAGCGTAGCATGTCTTCTTCTTGGATGACTGGTCCTTGTGAGTGTACCCAATGCAGAAGACACGGAGTAAATACCCATCAGTAGTCTTAACATCGGTTGTAGCCTCAATCAGTGTTTGCCATTTCTTAACCATGGACCTCAGCTTATCGGTTGTGAGGTTCATTCCATGGAAGTTGGTCAAGACGTTGTGACCCTGCACATCCTCTGAAATAAGCTTGAATTTTCGGAAGGACCTTTCCGCATCATTGTCACTCTGCAAATCAGCCAACGAGACCTCAAATACTCGGCCCTTCAAACCTTCGGAAGCGATTTCTGTAAAGATGGAACAATGATATTATGAAACAATACTTCTTAAAACACGATTTTTTAAATAAAAAATATGAAATAAATATGAGTAAAAAATACAAAACATACTAGTTCCTTGAGTTCGATTCACAAGTGTTTTTCCAACCTGCCTCGTCTTGAAGATGGATGGAGCTTTTACATCATACCAATCTTTCCTCGTGAATGGATCGATACTGAAAAAAATCGACAATGGTTAGGTTAAGATTTCCATTAACATTTAAACGTTCATTTTACACAGTACGTAATTATGATTTCGTAATCTAAACATTTGTAGCAAGCCGTGTGTCTGAAATACTATACAGAAAATCAGGGCATAAAGGATTGCAAACACGATTTACTTTTCGAGACCTCTAGCACTGAAATGTCATTGAATTGTTCAATCAGTAACTCTAGGCTCGACTAATAACTAAACTAATTCTAAATACCCCACAACCTTTTACTTCTAATCCCAAATTCCCAACCCATCCATACTGTCGATTGAATCCCAATATTCCCCATGTGCTACATTTGCTGCATAATCCATCCACACAGACATAGCAATTAAAACAAGGAGGAAACTCTTCCTACTTAAAAACGTCGATGAACTTATGAATTCGAATTATTGGAAATCCATTTTCGATATGGATTGCAAACCTACTGACTAACTTTTAAATGGATGGTGATAGATAGTAAGTGTGACTGCCGGCTTCTTAGCCATTGCCATGCCTTCTCCCAATTTGAAATACAAATAATTTTTAAAAAACCTAAGAACTTACATCTTCTTCTTTGCGCCCTTTTTTCCTCCCTTACTCAGGCCCTTATTCTTACCCACGGCCATGGCTCTTCACTGCTCAAAATTAACTTTTCGAGACTAATTAAAATCGGACGAGAGAAGATTCTTCTGGTGGTCTCCTCGTTGCACGCCGTCACCAAATAATGGAATGGAAGACTGAGGATGGAGTGAGTGGTGGTGGCAGCTCGACTTGAAAGAGCACACACGCACTTTCATTCACTCACCTTCGCCTCAAAGCTTTAGATGACGCTGGTTGCCCAAATCAGGGAAGTACTGACTGCATTTCATACTATTTCAAAAACATAACGCTAAGGTAAAGGGTCATTGGGTCATCCTCCTGGATGTCAGAGAAGGGGCTTCAAGATAATACTCTCCATTTTAGAGACTAGAGTGAAGCTGGAGAGTTGGAGCTCGTTTTTATTTTTTATTGTTGCTCTCGTTACGTTTATGGATGACAGGGTAAGGGCGAGTTGAATGAAACATCTCCAGCTCCTCATTTCATGTAGAGAGGAGAGACGACGGCAGAGGCAGGGGTTTTGAAGGCAAATACCACGCGGGACTTTAATATGTAATTATATTGCGGGACTGGGACTCGAGAATAGTGCTCTATTCGTGCCACAATAATAAGTCCACCACATTTCGGTCTTTCTCAAAGCATTCGGGGTAATCAGGGTCCAATCAAATTTTAATCACCCATTAACATTAGAAGGTTAGTTGGATCGGAGGAGTGACAAGAAATAAGACAATTGTACATCAAATTGCTTAAAAGATCAAATCAATTCAATTCAATTCCCTGTGCCCTGTAACCACATTCACCCATGATAACCACATTCACCCCTGTAACCACTTTTGCATTTGCTCATCGTAACCACATATCGAATTGGTAATTTGTTAACAATCGGCGAATTTGGTTACAGTGGGCAATGAGGCTATTGTGGTTACATTGGGCGAATGTGGTTACAATGCACAATGGGTGAATGTGGTTACAGTACGAAATGGGGTTACAAAAATGGGCGAATGATGAATGTGGTTACAGTACACATGTACACAGTAGGAAAGGCATGTGGTTACAGTCTGTATCTTACGATGAGAACATATGCCTTACTCGAACCGCATAAAATACCAATACCTGCAATACGTAATAAATTATCTTGTTGTTCTAGGTTCTAGGAGGAGTTTGTTATCGAAACTTGCTCTCCTTTAACTTTTGTTGCGGGTTCTCAACTTAAGAAAATAGAAAGACAGAAAGAATCAAGATGGATTCAGACGATGAATTTGATCCAGAAGTTGTCCCAGCATCCAAAGTCATAGATGGATTTAACTTAAGGTAGAGATTTTGTTTATTCAATCATAATTGTAACTTTGGTGGTACCCTTTGTCGTTATTGAGATCTACAAGAGATAAGCAAAATTTGTGAACTCACGATGTAGTTTAAGATAGTACTATTAGTGTTTTGTTTGGCTTCATGTGTACAGGGAACTGCTTGAAACTGGTAGCACTAACTTCTCTATGGATGACAATTGTAATGAAAACTTCGGAGGTGACGGAGATAACAAACGAATGATGGCAGAAGAAGTAGCTGCTGCTGAAAGTCTTGAAGACCCATTCGTTAAAGCCTTCAGCACCATAAGGTTCCATGGAATTCGTGAGGAGGATACGAACCGTCTCTCAGACTTTGATGCATCCTACGACGAGTTGGAATTAACTATGGATAATATAGTCCCTGATGGAGGAGTTAAAAAGCTGGTGAGTTAGGTTAAGTTTGAGTATGGTAGGCGGTAGGAGTAGACTGGAGTAGTGTAGTTATTTATTATTTAATGGCTGAATTGTAAAATAATGCATTCTGGAAGTAGATTTGAACTAAGAGTAAGACTTATATTTTTTCAGATAATCAGGCCTGGTCTTGGAGAGGAAATTGGACGTAATAAAATAGCCTACATGCATTACTTTGTGTGGCTCGAGGGAAACGATGTTCCACTGGATAATAGCAAAACGCATTTGAATCGAGGAAGAACTGATCAGCCTTATAGATTCAAAGTTGGTGAAGGTGGTATCCTTCCGGTTATGGATATTGCGGTGTCAACAATGCAGCCTCGAGAAGTAGCCAAATTCTTGGCCCAGCCGAAATATGCTTATGGAAAATTAGGATGCCCGCCTAGAATTCCTCCAAGTATACGATAAGCTCTCTCATCTTTACTTTAAACGATATATACCACGCCCCTACTTAAAAAATTACAATTCTGGACTGCACTTCTACTTCTCATAGATTCACGTGTGCTGGTCACTATTGAAATAGTTGCAGTAGAAGAAGGGTCAACAAAGACAAATATAAAAGATATGGATCGCACTGAGCGTATGTTGCTACCGTTTGACGAGCTTTTTAAATGGGTTAAAGAACTAAAGGTTTATGGAAATGACGCCTACAAGGTTGAAGAGTATGCAACTGCGAAGAGACAGTAAGTTCTGTAAAAACTAATAATAACTTCAATTTGTGTGTAATGTTGAGTTGTAAAGCTTGAATTATGCTGTTGGTCAGGATTCCCCGATTCCGCTTATTTAAACCTATATTTGCCTTCTAGATACAAAGAGGCATTGAAAATTCTCCATGATATTACTACCCCTAAAGAAGCCGAAAATAAATTGAAAATTACGATGATGTATACATTAAATATCAACGCTGCTCAATGCGCAATTATGTCGAAATCGTTTAAGTCTGCGAAAAGTTATTGTGAAGTAGCACTCGGACTCCCTTTACCGCGCCAGAAGAAGTTGAAGGCTTATTACAGGTACTTATTCTATTCTATCCTAATTTCAATATTGAGAGTACTAGTTTGTCATTTAAAAATCTGTATATTATAAATTTCAGACTTGCAAAGACCATGGATGAACTTGGTGATGTGGAGTTGGCTAAGAAGTACATTAACATCTGTAAATCCTTGCATCCTAATGATGAGGATGTTCTGATTATCTATAATAAGGTACTTCTTCAGTTTAACTCAGAAAAACTAATTTGATCATTAATTATTGAAAATAAATTAACTATTTATCATAATAATTTTTGAAAGGTCAATTCCAAGATTTTGAAGGACAGGAAAGATGAGACGGTTTACACAAAGAACATGTTTCAGAAGCAGTAAATTCCTTTCTCATTGGAGTTTAGACAGTTAACAGGCTAAGATAAGTATTAAATTAAAGCCATTAATTTATTAATTTTGTGAAATCTACTGGCATCCTATCCTTCCTATCCTTAGAAATATTAGGATTTTATAGGAAAACTCTTTTTGTAGCTACAAAAAAAAATCAAATCGTTTTCTAAGTACCTTTGTATGCATACATTGTATAAAAAATAAAGACTGAAATTTTGATCTGCCTGAATTTGAGGATAAACTAATTGCAATTCGATAAAGATATTTCATTCATGATTCAAAAGCTTCTCAAGAAATTAGCATAGAAAATTGGATAAAATCTTTGAAATTATACTTTCACGACTAAGCATCGTACATTGAAAGAATTAATTAGGTTTTTGGGTCTCTGAAAGCGTAAACTTTGATATACTCTGTCGGAGTGAGCGGTAATATATGCCTTCAGGTTACCGAATTCGTCTTGGGGGCGTTAATAAATGTTAATCGGCCCTAACGGGTAATTTAAAGCGTTAATAAATGTTAATCTTCCCTAACGGGTCATTGAAAGCGTCGGTATACTGTCGGTTGGTTTTTTTCCGCAAATCGGTACCCATATTCCATGCACTGTAGGGTGAAGTGGTGTCGCCGGTGTCGGGTAGCTGTAGCCCGCCGCCGTCGTTTTTCGTCTGGCTACGCCGAACTGTCAGGTCCGTCGGGTAACTTCAAGAAACGGACACTAAAGAGAAGCTGGGAAGAGCAAAGAGTGGAAGAGTAAGAAATTAGTTAAGTCCATTACATTTTTTGGAAGTAAGTTGAACGGACAGTTTAAATTTACAAAGGAGACCCAACTAGCCAAATCCAATGAAACGTTAAGGAATTGTTAATTAAAAATGAGAATTGCTGAAAATGGTAGACCATGAACATGAAAACATAATAATTATTGATCGGTAAGTTTGTAATTGTTGGTATTTATTCCCCGCTCGTCGGTGCCTATACTATTTTATTGTCCGTAGTAAATAAAATTAAAAATTAATGAATATGCCCCAATGGTTTTTGGGTGACTACGAACGATAAGTGTCAAGAGGTCCATTAATTACGATTTCGATTTGATGAGATATATGGCAGGTTCTCTCATGGTTCTCTTAATGATTATTTCTAGCTAGCTTCTTGCTAGCTACGCTACGGTTTTCCGGACGAATAAGTGCATCACGGGAATCGTTGAAAAATGAACGTTGAGAGAATTTCTCAAGACTTCAATCCGAGGTTTGTTTCCAGGACTTCATTTGTAATTCAAAAATGAGTAAATTAAAAATAGATATCTATATTTTTTACAGTAAATTTCTGGTCTACTCTTGCCTGTTCATATTCACAGTTTTACTAGCGCTGCGACAGGATGGAACAATATCTTGGAGCTACTGGGCTGTATTTGCTCCTATTTGGCTGTGGAAATTTATGGTAGTCATTGGTGCTGCGGTTGGTAGCCTGGTTTGGTGGAGACACCCACATTTTCGGTGAGTTTATTCCCAATTATGCCAATTAATGACTACATGATGATCGGTTTCGGTCAGACATTCTTCAGATTGTAGAGCTTAGGGGAAAATTTAAATTTGAAATTAATTCGAATAGTGTATTTTTTTTAATGCATACTTTTATTGATACCTAATTCTGAAGGATTGAAGGGGAAGCTTATGTGCAGTACAAAGCGATGATTATCACCCTAGCCCTGCATTTGCTACTTCTTATGTTTGAACTTCTCGTCTGTGATAATTTGGAATCACAACGACACTTTTGGATCTTGGTTTTCATCCCACTTATTTTTATTTCAATAATTTCCATCGCTATTTGTATATGGGCTGTCAAAAATGATCGGTCGTTCGATGTAAGTTCAAAAGGCAGCTGTTAACTATATATGTACTGAATCCTTACCTATTGAAATAGTAATGTTTATTTGTTTACTTTAATGTCAACATGTCTCTGATTTGTTTATAGTTGGAACTATTTTGTTCTGTGAATATACTTCAATTCATATTTCTGGCTCTTCGATTGGATGATTGTATTCAATGGGATTGGGAAGTAGTATTTGTACCGCTTTGGATTCTACTTTGTGTTTCATTCGTGGGCGTTTTATACAGCATCATATTTGCGGGGATAATTTTTCGAGCACCTGAAGTCAATGCAGAGCAGCGGAGAAATTCTACCAGTGCGGCCATCGGCTATACTTTTCTCGTTGTACCAATTCTGGTATTTCAAGTAAGAAGACGTTTAAAATATTGTATTTTAAGAAATTATTATGCGATACTTATATGTATCTTCGATAAAATATATTTTAAAAATATAAAATGACTATGACACAATATTTACATAATTTATTAGGTATTACTAACGAACAAACTGGATGGAAATATCAAGATAAGCTACATGGGAGTTGTTTCACCCTTGTGTCTCACCTTCGTGCAACTTGTGCTCATGTCCTTTAGCAATAAACGAAGTAACAAATGTAAGAGCATCAACTAGGATTTGAATATCAACAAAATAGTAAGGAATGAATGCAATTTATATTATTTCCCTTTTGTAATAATAGGGTGGTTCGGAATTCGGAAGAGTTTTTGTCATTTCATTCTTGACATATGTCCCTGTTTTCAAGAGTACTGCAATATTTCATATAGTGTCCAAGACGAAGACGACGACGAAAGGGGCAACATCCGTGCATCAAGTGATGCACTAGCAGACGTTAAAGCTAGAGTGTCTTTAGTCACGTCTAAATTGAACTCTAAACCTGTTGTGCCGATTGTTTCTGTTGAAATGCCTGACTAAAAGATTTAGTCAACCTATTTGTCAGATAATATTGCCCACTCAGACTGAATAACTTATTGACTGGTTTTGTTCCCTTTATGCCGATTATATATAGTCATAATTTGATAGATGAAATATAATTTTGAACCGAAATGCGCAATAAGCATATCGTTGGGAATAACTACTCGCTAAAAAAACAAGTTCTCAGATCTTAACTTAAAAATAATTAAAAAAAAGAGTGAATATCTCAAAATGCTGATGCGATACTCTAGAAATATTTTCCTGACTGTCAGACTTTAAATGCAGTCATTATTTTTGGTTGGCCGGTGGTAAAGACTTTATCAAATGAAACCAAGAAACGCCATCACCATATCTTACAATAACTAGCGTACAATAATCTTCTGACATAACATATGGTCGCTTGGAGTATCGGATTAAATATATTATGCATACATACACTATATACTATGTACACACCAATTTGTTGCAGTTAAGTAAAAATGAAAAACCGATGCCGATGAGGACTTTTTGTATGAAAGTAATAAAAAAAAATCTGACAATTTTGTTTGATTATTATCATCAGCTTCTTCTTCATTGACCAATATTTCTGAATAATCTGATAATTTGTTTCAAAAAAATAAAATCCCTTTATTCCATATTCAAATATCTATTCAAACTTCTTTTTTATAATATGTATTAACCATAAAAGCTCTACCTTACAAAGCAAATGCTACTTTTACCACAAACCATGAAAGAAAATACATTCGACTTACAGTAACATAATTCCATGATATTCTATCTCTCAAAGTTGAAGATCGAAAGTGTAAAGTAGAAAATCATTGAGAAAAGCTTTAATTTTCTTTTAAATATTTAAGGGTGATTAAGTTGATAGGTTTAAAATTGATGTTGAGTGAATGATAAATTAAAGGGAGTTTGTGGGGCTTTAAAAAAAAAGGTGCCGATAGGGTCGGTCGGGGTGAGGTGTGGAGGATTGAAATGTTGGCTCGATCTAGAGGAAGGAAGAGCGGACTAGAAGGAGTCGACCAACAGACCTTTTCTTGGCTGAATGACATCCCACTCAAATCAAGTGCTCTCCTCTCCACTCCAATCCCATACAACAGTTTAACCACTAATTATAAATATATACCACCAAAACATCAAAACTTTAAACATTTTATATCCACTCCCTTTCAAACTCATTAATTACCCTATGACCTCAACTATGGGATTTATATAGCAAAAGGTAATCACAGCCCCTTCAATAGTCCCTCTGTATTTACTCTGAAAGATTTGAACGGAAACGGAAGCATGACAGTGACACGAGAGTCAGATTTTAACATTTTAATCAGACTTCCTTTCCTATTAAAAGGGTTTCAAATTATCTCGAATGTGTCTTGCAATGTGAAATGTGAAATAATACTCAACAGGGTTACGGCTAGGATCTCTTTGTGGGGAGAATAAAGCGTTCAATTTAATAGTGATCCGTAGGTTATAGAAATGTTGTGAAATACAGGAAGAAATACTCAAGCTTCAATGAATGTTATGATTTCAAATGCCCGATTTTTATCAAGATTAATATATGTTACTTGTGAAGCGAGAAAAGGATTTAGAATTAAATTAAATTTTAGAGTCCATGGGTTATTCAGAGAGTTTGTATTAATAGATTGATTAGTGGATTAGATGGACATGTTAGTTTGGATTTTGTAATCTCTACTCTCCATCTTTCTCTCAAATGGGTAGAATTTACTATGCAAGTTAGAAGGATTCAGGAAGGGAGGGTCGGTGGGTGTGGAACTCGGGCTTACAATGTTCAGATGTTAAAGTGATCGAATTTCTTAACACTCTTCACTCTATTGAGTTATGATTAGCTATGTGCTATGGAATTTGAGATTAAAGAGTCTATATTAATTGCAATTGTGATTTTTGTGTACATGAAATGTTGAATCAGAAATTGAGAAACACAATCAATGAATGTCGAAGCTAAGTGAAAAAAAAATTGTTGGTAAATATCAGGATTCGATTTGTATTTGTGATTTGTCAATTATTGAAAATTGACACTTTTGGTGTTCTGATAGATGATTTTTTTAAGTTGGATAGTTATCAAATTTTCTGGCCTACACTGCTATGGACTGATTTAAAATTGATAATGATATAAAATTTTTGTTGAAAGCTTCGAGAATTTGAAGATATAATTCGGTTTTTGTGTTCCTTCACTATTTACCAAACCCTACGAAAAACTATGAACTGGTTTGTGTTCACAAACAAAAATTCTAATTTATAATGGCACAATTGAAGACTAAATGAAGAATATTTTGGTCACGTTTGTTAATTTTTCAACTACAAGTTTTATAAAAATTAATTTAATTTAACGAAATTGGTAGATGGTTTGAGAGGTACCAGTCGCTCGGGATGGAATCCAGCAACACGATCATGACTCAATGTGAAGACCAATCTGGAAGAGGAGAATCCATCCCTACGGAGAGGATCTTTTGCCATCATGCCCCCGTGAGTCTCCTTGAAGAAGGCTCTCATCTCTCAAACCAGTCATTCGGTACTTCAAATACGCAAAGTGAGGGATCCTTTCCGTTGGATGGTCAATTTATGCCCCCTTCGGAATCAGTCCTGCCGCCTCCACCAGCCAAAAGCATAACTATCAGAGACCCGGATGACTATGGGCCGGAAACTATTTCTGGTAATTAAAATTGTTCATTGTCCATGTTCATTCATTCAGTATTACATTATTACATACGTCTTGTATATTAAAAAAATATTTTTCTGACGTAGAAACAACTGCAGGACCATCAATGGGGACCTCTGAATTAACTTTTCCTACAAAGGGGAATTTTTCAGCGATCAGGACACCAAGTTCACCTTATGGGATGGAATCAAGTCAAGGTAGTGATGTGATGAGTCCTCTCCATCCTCCACAGAGTGGGAGTACGAAATCCTCTCTGGTTAAAAGGGGCCCTGGACGACCAAGAAAGGACAGTTTGGGAACTGGAAAAGTTTCGAGGCTTCCAAGTGGACAAAAAATGAAAAATTTGTTTGGGTAAAAATTAAACTCAATTTGTAGGATGGTAAAATAAGGTATTGATTTAAAAGTTTTATTAATCTGCATTTCTTTGAATTATAAGGGGTGTGAGGGGACGTAAAAAAGTTGATGCGGGTAATATAGTTGGCGGGTCCAACCTTGCTTCCTTGAGTGCAGGGGATGTTAGTGCTGGATATTCGCCACCTCCACGGGGAACGGATGATACTGCGGAATCAGACACTAGCAGTGTTGCATCTTCAATGGAGAAATTACATGAAGATTTTTCATTATTTCCTGAGTTATGGTAAGTTGCTGCGGTAGATAGATTTTCAAGATGTTCAATTTAAAAATTTAATATTTTCATAGGCCAGGGAAGGTATGTGCGTTCTGTAGTTTGGGGGAGAGAAGTATGTTAGGCCAAGGTGACCTTCTTCGACTTGAAATCTCAGAGGGATTTGACCCAGTTGCTGCTGCAAAGGGCCTCACGGTCATAAAAAAAGGAGACAGGGATTACACAGTTGATAAATGTCAAAAACCTGGACTCTTTGCTCGTCGTCAAAAAGGATCTGGAAAAATGAAGTATGAGCAGTTTTTGTAAATGAGTATAAATGTAAAATCCAAACTGACAAGTTTTATGTTTTAGAAGGCTGGTTTCACAGGGTAGCCTTGAGAGTATGAACGAACCAGTTGACGAGGTCTGTGGCTATGTAGAAGAACCCGAGTATGCAGTTGTGTTTGACTGTGTCTTAGGAATATATTATGTGCACCACAACTGTGCGCTTTGGTGCGACGGAGTGCAAAAGCAGGAAAACGGAAATTTTCAAAATTTAGAAGTAGAAATAGCCCGAGCCGTAATTCAGCGATGTCAACACTGTGGAAATTTAGGAGCAGGGTTGATTTGCAAAGTCGAGGGTTGTTGTAGCCTATTGCATTACCCATGTGCTGCATTAAGTGGTGCATTTCAAGATCCAGCGTCCAGAGCTGTTGTATGCGCTTCCCATATTGAATCATCACAACTGATAGGTACTATTTTGCTCCAAAGAATATTTCTTTACATTTAACTACGTCGTCGTCATACGATACGTGAGTTGGCATTTAATCTCCGATATTTTTTTGGTTATAGTAAGTGCCGCAAATTGTACCGTATGTGATTCTAAAGGAGACATTTCGTCGTTAGTAATGTGTAGTTCCTGTGGTCGACATTACCATGGAACGTGCATGGCTCTCAACTCTGACCCAGGTGTGTACCTTGTTATTTATACTGTTTAAGAGAGGGAGAAAGATTGAAAACTGTTTAAACTGAGATTTACATTACTTCATAGCTATTCGTGCAGGATGGCAATGCCCAGCATGCAAAGTCTGTCAGGCTTGCCGACAACCCGGAGATGAAAGTAAACTCCTTGCCTGTGATACATGCGATAAAACTTACCACATATTCTGTCTTCGACCAGCATTATCTTCTATACCCAAGCATAGTTGGAAATGCAAGGTTATATTTTGGTCATGAGTAACGTTAAATATTTCTAGTCTCCAATGTCTTTACATTTTTTTTTAAACGTAGATGTGCAGAATGTGTACAGACTGTGGGGCTCGAACTCCAGGGTCTGGTCCGTCATCCCGTTGGCATGCCAATTTTTCAGTTTGCGATTCATGCTATCAGCAGAGAAATAAAGGTTTAGCGTGTCCACTCTGTGGAAAGGCCTACCGGCATGTTGCCCAAAAACTTATGCTTCAGTGTCATTTGTGTAAAAAGTAAACTCTTAGAATTATTAGATTATAGTTGTTTTCAATAATTATAAGAAAGTTTTCATTTTGATTGGACTTGATTTTTATCAATAGATATGTACATGGAACTTGTGACCCTGCTGCTGATCGAACGACTTACCAACAAAGAAAAGATTTGTATCCAGACTATGAATATATATGTATTCCATGTAAGGCGGCGGGAACCGGGTTAAATACACTCGGAGGAAATCCGAGATTGCAATCTGCTATTAAAAGATCAGACAAGGAAGAGCAGGATGAAGGAATAAGTCCAAGCAATTTTGCCGTCTCTCAAGACTCACTGCTTTCCCTTGAAGATGACTCTTTGCCTGGGACTGAGAGTAGTAATGATCTCATTTGGCTAGATAAGGTATATGATACACGACTGTTTATGAGTGTAACCCGAACACAAAGATTCTTATCATATTCAATCATTTATTAAAATTAGTGTCTCACCGCTTCATTGGAAGATATCAAGCCGTTATTACCGTCGCCCCAGCATTTTGTAAAGGACAAAATTTTAACTCCAGACAAGTTTCAAAAGAAGAAAATGTTATCAGGACGAGTCAAAGGGGCCGAAAAGGTGGGACATTTGTCTGTGAACAAAAATGGTAGGAACAGTCGTATGAATGAGTTTGCAAAAAAACGAGGACCTAAGCCAAAGCTAAGACTTTTTGGAAACGCAAGAGTGGGCATGAATGTAAGAAAATGTTGATCTAGTAGTTTTGGAAAGTAATGAATACAGGTGACCTAAGTTTATCTTAAATTACAGAGAAGTTCAACAGAAACATTTAACAAAAGGGACGAAGAGCTAGGAGTTGAAAATCGAATGGTGCTTTGTTCTGCTCGTGACGAGTTTGTACTTCAGCAAGATGTCTGCGTAATGTGTGGGGCTTTCGGGAACGACTTTGAAGGTCGTCTTATATCGTGTGCTCAATGTGGCCAATGCTACCATCCCTTTTGTGTCAATGTGAAGGTATTCATTAATTAATTAATTATTATAATGTCATACCCGCTGTATGTACATTGAGTAATTTAACTGATGAATTTAACTGGTTTCTAAAACGATATTATTTCATCTTGTGTCAGGTTACCAAAGTGGTGCTGTTAAAAGGTTGGAGATGCTTAGATTGCACCGTATGCGAAGGATGTGGACAAAGAAACGATGAGTCACGTCTTATTCTTTGTGACGAATGTGATGTTTCCTATCACATTTATTGTATTGACCCTCCTTTGGAACGGGTTCCCCAGGGCACGTGGAAATGCAAATGGTTTGTAATCAAAATGAAAAAATTTTCTGTTTTTTACGGTATTATATTAAAATAATTCCGATATTCCTATTTTCAGGTGTGCAATTTGCCAATATTGTGGTTCAAATGACCCTGGGTATAACAGCTCCTGGCATGCCAATTACACTAAATGTGGCCGATGTGCCTCCAGTAATATGTGTCCAGTGTGTAATATTGGATATAGTGACGGCGATCTGATCATCAAGTGCTTCCAGTGCGAGAGGTTAGCTATCATCTGGATTCTGATGGATAAATAATATTCTAACATGTCCTTTTATCTGTTCACACAGGTGGTTACATTCGTTGTGTGATATGATAAAAGACACAGATGACGCGGAAAAATGTGCCGAAGACGGATACTTTTGTATTCTGTGCCGCCCTTTTGATGCACTACCCCCTCATTTGCAGCCTCCTCCACCAGTTATTGTTCCTAAATTAGAAAGTCCACCCCGGAGTCCTGGTAATCAGACTAATTTAGCAGTCAATTGTGTATTTTTAAGCTGGTGATCAATCAATCACATCAATGATTTTACAGATCTTCCAGCCAAGTGTGGGACACAATTTCTAATAGATGGTATATGTCTGTCAGAGTCCGGCATGAGTCATATTAAATCTTTAACCTTAGAACTTCCTCGAAAGAAGCGAAAAAAGATTCCTAGTGCAGCTGAAAGAGAGGCAGGAATTTTAGCTGCTATCGAAGCAGTAGTGTCAAGAGAAGGTAATTTTTTATGTAACACAATATCCGTTATTAGGAAATATTCTGTGCTAACATCTTCGTTACCAATTATTTAGACGACAGAGTACAAATAAAAGATGCAAATAGATCAGAAGAAATGAACGAAAAAGGTAAAATATCAGATTTATTTGATGCGTTGAATTTGTGAACTCATTTAAGTTTCAAATGATTTTTTCTGATAAGCAAGAGCATAAATATAAATATTCATATTTTCTGCAGACAAAGATGCAAAAAAGAGACAAAAAAATCTTCAAAAGCTAGGAATAGGAGGATTTTTAGCTAGATTACGCGGTCCAAGATTTAAAGATGATGAAACTGATGCCTCTGAATTGAATCCAGTAACTGTTGATGGAGAGAAACCAAAACGAAAAGCACCAAGAAGAAAGAACAAAAATAAATTAATCGAAACGTTTCCCTCTTACCTTCAGGTAAGCAAAATTTATCATTTGGAATATTTTTTGATTTATAACAAATTATTCTACCTAAATTGTATGAATGAATACCAACGATACAACTATTTTAATATTTTCTTGGGATGAATTACAGGAGGCTTTTTTTGGGAAAGGCTTATTGGATCCTACAAAAGATTTGGACCTTGCTACGGGCGAAGATTCCGAAGCAGACGTAGTTAGTCTCAGATCTGAGTATACAATTCGACTCACTTCGGTTAGTTGCATTAATTTTTTTCTCGGTTAGATTGGACATAAAAACAAAACCAGTTTCTAAAAACAAAATTTGGTGTTAAATTCTGTAGGAGGAGATACAGGAAATCGAAGCAATAAAAGTTCGACAGCAGCAGGCTGAAATAACTCGTGCCAATAAAACGGGGAGCCAGGTTGTTCAAAAAAATCTGCGAGAGAATGTAAAGGATAATGCGAAATCAGCGAAGTCTTCTACTCCTGTTAGTATATGCTTTTTAGGTGCTAGAGAATTCCAACTGTTGTCTCAATTATTGTTTTGATGTAGGTTGATGGAACTGACAGTGGCGTTGCCCTCCATGACATTTTGCCGTTGACTGGAGATCTATTGGACCACGACTTAGTAAATACAATCATGAATGAAAGAGATGACGTCAAAAATGAAGACAGTTTAAGAGAAGTTCGACGTAAGTAAAAGATGAAATTGAATACGCAAAATCTATTTGTATATTTATCCTCTGTGGTTTTTAAGGCGGCCAACTTGGAAGCTCATCTCATCTTCAAATCGACCAAAATTCAGATGAAAACGGGCATAAAGATGAGCTTACAGATTTTTTGAGTTCACAATTCAACTTGGAATCAATGGATTCTGGACTTCCAACTATGGACAGTAAAGACGTTGAAGATATTTTTAAGGGGGTAGAGGAATCTCAGGAGAATTTGTTCTCCATCAATACTGTTCCCATCATAAAACCTCAGTTAAATAGTACAAACTCAACCACTGTGATAAGTTCTGGGATACCCGTGTCAAACTCACCGACTATTATGCCATTAACAGTCCAACAATCAGCGCCAGGTAGTTGAAATATGACTTATATTAATTCTCCCTAGTTATTTAATATTTATAAACTTTAAAATTCAATATTTTTGAAGTAGCTCAAGGAAGTCCAAGCATAGTAAGAGCAGCACCAGTTCAGCAAAACTTGGCTTCTCCGGTTAGCTTTCCTCCCCCATCCCCTTATCATTCTGAGTACAGCAAGTAAGTTATCAGAGCATCGACTTTGATTCTATTACATTACGTATGGTAACAATTTCGAAAATATTTAAAATTTCAGTAGCCCTCAGTTCAGTCCAGCGTTTTCTGAGCCCCCAAGTCCTTGGCCTGCGCCTTCAGAGGATGCTGATCAACCAAGTAGCTACAATCAAAGAAGTATTTTGAAATGGGAAGCTGACGAAGGGTTAGGACCAAGTGCAACGATTTCGGCGGTTTTATACGCAAATATTAATCATCCAGAGTTGAAACGGGACTACACAAGTAAGCTCTTATATTTCAGTTAGTACTGTTAGTAGTAATGGATAGGAATGAAATTACACGATAGAAATGATAAAATAAACTGTACAATCGTAGATTGGAGCGAGCGGTCAAAACAAATTGCCAAAATATGGAGAGGGCTTCCTGCTGAAAAAAGAGCTCCATATCTCCAGAAAGCCAGAGAAAATCGAGCCGCCAGTCGTATGCAGAAAGCGCAACAGGTACGATAAAAATGAACTTTTACTTCGATTTTCAATTCACCTAGCGTAGGTACTCAAGAATAACTCATTCTGCATGCTAAAAATAATTTCATTGACACTGCTTTGACAGGGAATTTCTGGTTGTTGCATTATTAACCTTGTCCTGTTGACTAATCATTAAATACGTATTAAGGTATAAGATAAGATTTTAGATCATATAATGACGGTTGTGAATTACATGGTCATCTCAGATGCCGAAAGATATCAGGGGTGGCGCTTCCTGTAAGAAGGAAATTTCCCAAATTCCTTCCCCTGAAGGAGTGCAGACTTCACCAAGGCTCATTTCTTCCCCTCAAGTACCCACTGGAGTATTTGCTGACTCCAACAGTACCAGTAGCAGTAACGAATGTTCTGCAATTGGCACTTCTCCGTACACGGCGTCTGGTTACTCGGTATCAACTGCATCCAATCAAGTGCACTCCGTGGTATCTTATTCATCTTCTAGTGGAACTTCCGGCCAACAATCTGGAAGTTTTCATCAGAACGTCTACATGAATGCCCCAGTAGTATCAAAATCAGTGTCATTCCCAAACCAGGTGAAAGATGATTGCACCAACAAGTATCCATTCGGTGATCGTGATCACTTGATAAAAGTACTCACTCCGTCCGAGATTATGAAAAGCCTACCTGACCTGAAACAGGACGATTGCAGTTTTACTTCAAGAATGGTGAGAGTACGGGAAACCATCTGGCCTTATATTGAAACGAATGACAAAATACAGGATATTCAAGCTAGCCCTACTGTATTCTGTATACTCTCCGCCGCTTTCTTTCTTCTATTGAGCTCGTTTATTATTGAAGCAAGGACTGACTGCTTTTCAGCGTGTTTTTATGAATCCTAGGGCCAAAAGTGAACTGATTTGCACGATGATTGTTGGCATGCCGCATGGACCGAGGTTGTCTAAATAGATTTTAGTTAAAAAGTTGAAATTGAAAAACTGAGCGCATGAAAGAGTGTGTTTTTATAATAAGGTCATTGTAGAACTGAATAATTGATGAATTATCAGCTATTGACAATGTCTTAACTCAAGCTGAAGTACTGTTTTCTTTAGAATAGTGTTAGCAATGCATGTCTAGTCTTATTATTGGTCACTGTCCTAATATGTCGTTTACGGGCATAAACAGGACATCCATGACCAATACAAACAGTAGTTGCACTTTCAATATAATTTTTCTGTTAATTATTTTAGTATAATATTGCATCATTTTAAGCTTAAGTTACTTTGTCAGTGCAGTGTTTCTCTCGGATGGCTGTTTCAAATTTGAGCTTTAGGAAATGAATGAATCTCAGAATTGTGCACTACTAAGATGCTATGTTATGACTTTTGTATCTTTTTGGTCAGTGTAAAGAAAAAAAGTTGTTCTAGTGAATGACTAGATGTAAAATGGATTCTATTCAACAATCGTTGTGTAGCTTTGCTTGAAAGGTTTGTTGTCTGGATTTAATATGTGCCATAAATAGTTTTTGTTTGCCATTACAGGATCAGGAAAAATTGCTCACTAGTGGACAGCCAAAGACCCCAAGGTTAGAGACACAAGAAGAACGCCACTGGAAGCAAATGCAGGCCCTTCGTCAACATCACTCACAACAGTTAGGTCCATTGCAAGATCAATCAATGAAAGACAGTATTGGCAGCGGACATGCTGGAATCAGTCCTGTAGCATCTCATTCTCAGTTTCCATTTCCAACTGGAGCCGGTACGTTGAATTTTTACGCTTTAACTAATTCAATATCTGTGAAGCCAACACAACTGTTTGGTTTTCAAATCAATTCAAATTGATTTATTAAATTATTTTAATTGTAGCTAATCCTGGAAGTAGCTTGATCCCAAGGAGTGTTGGATCTGATAACCTTTCACATAGCATCATTCTTGCCCCAGACAGTGTCAGGAAGCCACTCCAAGTTGTTTCAACTCCCCGTGTAAGAGCTCAGTGTCAAATCTTATTGGTGAATGGAGTATACATATGCTTGATTTTGATTATTCCAGGATCAGAAACTACCCCCGTTGCATTCTCCTAGAGTTCAGTCACCAATATCTAGACCAACTGTACCGACTCCGTTACAGCCTATTCGTCTAACCGGTGGTACCACAGAAATGCCACCTCCTATCCCTTCTTTGCATTTTGGTAGACCTCCTTTGCCCACCAGTCAAGCGTTACGATCTCCGGTATATTCCAGAGGACCTTTTACCCATCCTCAAAGATTACCAACTCCCACTCATAGTGATAGTTATGGAAGCATGCAACCAACGGAACAGTCACATCCTCACCCCCAGTTACGAACTTTCAATGAGGGAGATATTCCAACATCGGAATCAAGTCACTACAGTCAAAACAGTGTTCATGATGGAGATATTGCGAGTGGCAGTCTATCGAGTGCGTCGCCTCAAGGACAAGAAACTAGGCAGCACCTTAGAGATCTACTCCAACGTCAACATGTGAAAAAGCTTGAACAAGATCAAATGCCACCGTCCCCATGTGATGTTGCTCAAGGAAGTCAACGTCCGCTTTGGGCTCAAGGTAAATTTTCAATGAAGCTTAAGTTTAACTATTTGAAGTTTAAAATTATTTCAAAATTTTAAATAGACGAATGGCAAAAGTCGGGATCTATAGAAGGAAATACCATTCCAAGGCATCCTGTCGGTGGCATGCAGTCACAAGGAATTCATATCAATCAGTTTCGACAGCCATTTCTACCCGCCCATTTACGAATGCCTGCAAACTCCCAAATCCCTGTAGGGGCTCAGCCAATGAATAGAACTGGAGAGTTCCGGATAGGAATCAGTCCACAGTCTGCATCACCTCAAGTATTTGTAACTTTCAAGCATTTGTTCGCAATACCACATAATGTGGTTTTTTATGTATCTCATCTTCAAATGACAATTGTATCATTGTATTCAATTGTATAGGTTGTTGATCCAAGAGCTAGAATTATGTCAAATCAACAAAGGGGAATGATGAGCCCAATACAACAGAATATTAATCGACAGCAAACATTTATTGGATCACCTACCACTCAATTTCAGCAAGTTAGAAATCCGATGGACCCTTATGGGCATTTGGTTGTGCAACAGCCTAGAATGCAAGGTATAGCATCCTCAACATTTAATTATACTCTATTCTTAAATTAGAAATAATACTGCAACATTGACTGCACCCTGATATTTGTGGTTTATAAGGTGGAGGTATTGTAACTTCATCTTCTTCAATGCTTGCCCAACAACTGGGAAGACCTTTGAACTCAATGGTTAATATACAGCGAGTTTCTGATTCGGTGTCCCCACATCTAAGCCAACAGCAAAATATCCCATCTAATCCACAATCACAACCTATGAGTAATGCTCCTTTGACGGAAACAAACACAGTATCATCTCCTTTGCAAAATGACCACCAAGAACTTCCTGATAGTGTAACTGCAGAACTCGAAAAGTTAGAGCAAGAGCAACATAATGAAAATAATACTGAAGCAGAGCTAGTAGACTTTGGCATGGACGATGATGACTTGCTGGGAATGGGTGCGGATTTCAACATCTTGGAGTATGCTGATCCAGAGCTAGACCAAGTTGTAGGAGGAGAGAAGACTAATATTTTAGACAACTTGGATCTAGAGGAGGAGGAGAAGGAGGAAAATAAAGAACAAAAGCGGAAAGAGGACTCTGAAAGGTACGTGCGAATAGCCATTTATATTTACTAATACTTTCTTCATAGTATTAGTGCGATTTATATAGTAGGCTGTACCTTAGACAACCTGGTTCTTTAAACAGAGGATCGAAGAAAGAGGGAATCGAATATTCTAGCTCTGGTAAACCTATAAAGCCTAAGGGTTTAATCAAACCGCCCGAGCAAGGTGCTGTTCAACCTAATCCAGCAATGATTTCGCCTTCAAAACCTAACTTTAGTCATGGACCAGGGTCAATGGAAGCCGGGGTACAACCATTACTGCGTCCATCACAGCCACCTCCACCTTATCCAGGTCCTCCTCCGCCTTATCCTGGACGACCACAGGTACATTCCAAGCAAGTTTGATCTAATTTTTAAAAAACTGTAGATTCCTTTTTGAGTAATTTGAGTATCTTTCTAATAACCAAAACCTTCTTTGCCGTCTTTCTGAAAGTTTTCTGGCACTAATGCTTACTTGTACTAATTGATTGCTGGGACTAGATGGGGATTAGAAATGGTTGTGGTATTGGCGTTAATGTTCCACCGGTCGTGGCAGTTGGGTTGGGTGCGAAGAGCTCAGTTGCTGGATTCGTGGGTGGAGGACGGCCTCCTGTACTGCAAGTTTCAACTATTGCCATGCATTCAGATTCTAATCCTCATTTATCGTTGCATCAGCGTAGAACTCTCCTTCTTCAGGTAATCGAAAGGTCAAATATACGCATTAGCATGCTGCTCTCCTGTTATCTGTCCACGGTTCGTGTTGTAGAAACCACTCTATTTTGTATTAGTTGATTTTAAATCGTTAATAGTGAGAGTAATTACTAAGATCAATAGGGTCACAGTTGATATTATATTGAAAGTATGATCATATTCATCTCTTAACTTTCATACTTCAATAACTATTGTTATACATATGATTGTTACAAAACCTGGTGGACTCTTCAAATCATCTATTTTTTGTAGGAGCAACCGCTTCTCTTGGAAGACCTTCTTGAACAGGAAAAGCGAGAGCAGTTGCGTCAGGGTTCAGGACTAATTGGGGCTGCTCCCGAGGAACCCCTTCTCAGTGATTTCGATTTCGAGAGGCTAAAAGCAGATGTTCTGTCCTCTTCCAATCTACCTGTTAGCCTGTCGCCTCCTAATGTTGTTGGTAAGTAGGAAAACATTTTTGAATGGATTATTAAAATCGATACAGAAAAATAAATTGATTCAACATAATCGAATCAAAGGTCAAAATGCAATTCCGTCTCAACCATCTGGCCTGGTAAATCGAAATCAGAACGTTACTAATGCGGATTGGCCGATGGGAAGTGAAGGGAATGTCCGAAGACCAGAGGGACAGCCTGCTGATGCAAACATTAATGTCCATTTAGTAACTATTCCAACTGGGCCATCTTCAGGAATCCAACCAGGCAGCGTAGGCACTAGACTCCCTGGTTTTCCTCTCCAATCTCTTCCTCCTCCAGCTCCACCATATCCGCCGGACATTCCGGCTACGGAACAAGAACGGCAGATGCAAATTCAGTACGAGCAATGGCTTAACATTCAGCAGCATGTTCTGGCAATGCATCTGAAATACTTTGAAACGGAAGTCCAAAAGTTGAGGAAAGGGAAAAAGGTAAATTGAAAATTTTACAAAAGTTGCAAATAATTAGTAACTAATTTCATGATTTAAACGACGATGAAAACGTTTTAACTATAAATTTAGCATATGTATTGTATTTAAATAAGTTTTTCCAATTATTGCAGTCATTAAATAGTAAGCTTCGCCAACTACGTAAAAATGGAAATGATTTAAATGAAACTGATGCTATGGAATTGGAAAGAATTGGGAAAGAGTTACCTGGTTTGCAAAAACAGCTAGATCAAACAAGAAAGCAGTCAAAGCAGCATAATCTGATGATTCAGGTATTCATTCATCAAATATTTTATAATGAGGTGTTGCAAGAAATCATTATCCAATGTTGCTTTATTTAGGATTATCGAAATAAGCAGCAAAAAATTCAGCAAATTATGAGTATGAGCCCTGGTACAAGTACAGGAATTTCAGGAAGCCATCCGCCTCTACCATCTCCTTTAGGGACTGCATGTTCATCGCCATTGCACTCAACCCCCCAATCACCGATGCTTAGCCCGTCTCCTTCCATTGGCGGTCCGTCACCTTCGCCTCATATGCAGAACTCTCCTATGGCTAGTCCTTTAACTCCAAGTCCCGGTCCAGCTACAAATTCCATGTGTCAAACTTCTCCTAGAGGGAATTTAAATCCTAATGTTCACATTTTAGACGAAACGCCTTTCAGTCCCATTTCAGATGGGTCTGGTAGACAGCTACTTTCTCATTCTAACGTACCAGGGCGAATTCAAGGGCAGCATCACGTATCACATATACGAATGGGATCTCCCATTGGTTCAAACCATCAAATAATGGTTTCTCAAGGAAACATGAACTCTGCAAACAACTCAAACTCTGGTCTTATGATAGCTAGAGGAATGAACGTAAATATGATTTCGATCAATCAACAACGCCCGCTTTTGGATAGTCAAAGTGGTATGCAGAGAATGAGAGGGCTGGGTCCACAGGATCAGATGAGGTAAGGGTCCCCCTTTCGAGCAATTTTAGATCCCTTAATAACTTAAAATCTGAAAAATTTCTTCCCATAGGAATATGAACCAAATGGGCCAAAGATTTCAACGAATTGGAATGAATCAAGAAATCATAATGCGAGCTAGACCACCGTCGAATTTTTCTGCTCAGCCTCAAATGGCCATTTGTCCTGGGGGGCAGCTATATAATTCTGCTCGAGTTGCTTTTCCAAGTCAAAGTCCTACAGGATCAAACATGAACACGGGTAATTTGAGAAGTCCTTCTCCCATGAATCAAATGGGGGGCATGGGAAGCCCCCCTGGTAGTCAGGTAAAACCTCCCTCTAGAATTTGATTATTTAACAAAGGGATTTTTGCAGGGATTTTTCATGGATTTGTGTTTTATGTTTTAATATTACTATTTCAATTTAGATGTTGATATCACAAAATCGAGTTTCTCCTGCATCGTCTCCAATGCGTAGGCCATCTGGAAGTGGAAGTATTGGAAGTGCTAGTCCCATGGCTGAAAGGCCGCAAAGTGTAGAAAATCCCTTGACCTCAAGAAATACTGGAAGTCGTCCTCATACGCCCAGCGGTTCTGGTGTTTTGTCCTGTCAAAATATCGAAGGCATGTCTGTTCAGATGCAGCAGCATGGTGGTCCCATGGATATTCAGCATTTTAATGCCACCGAAAGTTGTGTGTTGGGTAGTGTAGGTAGCCCAACCAACCACAATCTGCAAATTTTCATGCCAAATACTTCAGATTTTTCGCCAAATGTTAATCATGTTACCACTGAATACAGCTCATCTAATTCAAGTGGTGGAGGTGGTGGAGGAAACCCTCAAATTTTACCTTTTCCTACCTTCTCTTGGTTCGATCAACCTTTTAAGTTTGGTCTCAAAGGTGGCAATCCCTTCTCAGTCGTAAGTGAACATACTCCATCCACATCTAATCCAATTGCTCAAGAAAATCCAACGGCTCCAATGGAACCGAGTCCTCCGAATGTATCTGAAGTTAACAGCTCTCAACAATCGGTTTCTTCCAGCTCTGTAATTATAAACAGCATAGCAAGTGTAGAATCTCAAAATCATTCGACTTCTCTGAATTCAAATTCGATTGAACATGCACCCTCGGTCTCTGAGGAAAATATTTCAGTGGGAACAACCTCTACCATAGATACACGTCCAATAGTGAACAAAGTTGAAATGTGCGAAAATAGCTCAATAAAATCTCTACCACAGTCTATTAATCTATCCAATTCAGAAGTCACGCCATTAGAAGAATCTCAAGTTCCTGAAGTTCAAACACCAGAGATTACCAACGATGAAGGCAGTACGACTTCAATGAATGATTCTATTTTCAAACCAATACTAGCCGAAAGTAAAAATAGTCCCACAGTTCCCGATTCGAAGGAGTTACTGGCTTCTACTGTGGAAAGTAAGATTTTCAATACTGACAATGATTTTGCATCTGTAAAGATTAGAGTTTCTAAATCTATAATTCCTAAATGTGCAATAGGTATAACTTCCAATGTGCACAACAATCTAACAACTTTATGTGAACCAAAAACATTGAAACCGACAAATGCGCAACCCTTGATAGCTGAACATTTTCAAATAATAATTCCGCAAGCTCTAAAAAATCCATTAAGCTCTAGTTTCACCTCATCTTCAAATCTACATTCTCACAGTACATCATCAAAATTTCCATCTACTTCTCTTAATTCATTCAAGACAGAGGATTTTAAAAATGAATCAGAAATGACCAAAATTGCCGATGTAGTTGAAAAAGTCGAGGCTACCCAAAATCATTCTGCTACTGGTGAAACAGTAAATGCAAACGTCGTAGTCGATATTGTTGAGCTCCCCGCAGTAATATCATCCATACCGGTTCATTCAGTTGTGAAAATGAAAAAAAATTCAAAACCAATTCATACAGTAATAACAGATTGTGTTACACCAGAGTCGCCTGTGACATTAGACAAATCTCCTAATATGATTTCCAAGTTATTGAAATCCAAGCAATCCTATCCTGAAAATCTTGATGCGGAAAATTTACCTGGTATCAATCTTGTCACTAAAAAAGATGATTTGCCAAACCTTACAAAACCAGAGAATATGCATTCATATTCAGAAAACTCAACCGGGAAGCTTCATCTTCCAAGTGGAACTGCAGTTGTTTATCTTAAGTCGAATTCATCCATTACTTCAACCTCAGTTGTACCTCTTCAGTCGACAAAGATTACTGTGGTCAGGTCCGTTAATGAAACTGAAGCACCGATTAATACAGTCATGAATCCTGAATCCATTCCTGCTCAACATGTTAGTAAATCTACCACTAATAATCCATCAATTGAGTATGGCTCTATTAATTCTTCACCAAGAGTTGATAAGTTTTCTGAGCCCCTTACTGTTCAAACAATTCAAATAGGTGGAAACAAAGAAAAATCAGATGAAAATCAAATTCTGAAAAGCAATTTAAACTCAGTAATGTCTGATTTGGTAACTTGTGCCCAGTTAACGAGTTCCACGGTATCGTTTATAAAATCTAGCCAACCCGTGTCTAATGCGGGGTCTGTACAAACACCATCTCATTCTGCTAGCTCCTTTGCTGTGTCTGGAGGAACTTCCAGTGCTTCTCAATTATTTAGTCAAGGGTCCATTACAGCTGTAGGAGAATCTCAGAATGCACTTCTTAAGCAGTTACTGCAAAACACGGGCTGCGCTAGCATGGCTCAGGCATCAGAAAACGTAGGATTTTCTCTTACTTCTTGCTTGCAAAGCCGCCCAGTTACTACTGTTGTACATACTTCACACCTTTCGGAAGCTGCAACTCGTATTCCACAACCAACTCCTACCGTTCGGCCCGCTGGACCACCCACTCCGGGTTCTTCGCCTTCAAGGGTTCTTATCAAAATGGAATGTAGTGAAAGTAATGATAGATAAAATATCAATCTTAATCACCGACTTGTCTGCATAAGTCATACCTCATGGTAACTAAACTTACTCAAAAATTTTAGTTTCAGAAGCACATGCCCCAGTTCCAGTACCGGATTTAGTACCAAAGCCTCAAGAAGAAATGCAGTTGCAGCAGACTTCTTCCAATGAAATTGAACAACAAATCTTTATCCCGCAAGCCGTGCCATCGGATGCTTCATCTGATTCTAAATCAGCAGTCATAATTGAAAGCAAAGAATTTGGAGAAAATGAACAGTTAGAGAAGCCAATAGTAGATATTCCTAATTTGAGTAAGTCATGTTCCTTTTCAACACATTCTGCAAGATTTATTAAGATTTAAATGTATTTTGATTAATTTTTTTGTGTTAATGTATCAGAAATTCTAGATTGCAAGAAGCCAGAAGAAGAAGCAAAAAAAGCCAAAAGAAGGCAATATCAGTCAAAAAGAAAGCAAACAGCTGGAAAAGAAGCTTCCACCGCGCCTAAAAAGCGACCACGTAAAGTGGGTAAGCCAGATGAGGATTTTGATGGATTTATTGACACATTCATGGTGCAGCTTCGTCAGCTTCCTCCAGTTGGAATTGTTGAACCGGACCTAGGCCATAGCTACAATACGCGATCGATCTTTGGAATTGGGGACTACTCAAAACTTAACACGAAAGGGTACACTACTCGTCTCGGGGACATGGTGGGAATATTTGGGCATGGGACGGTCAACATAGCATCAGATTACTATAGTGCAAAACCCTATGGTAGAGAAAACTCAAAACCTCCGCAAAAGCCATCTCCGACGCACCGTGGATTTTACAACCAAGAATTTGCATCACCTAGAACGACCTCTTTGGGTTAGTCATTCAAAAACGGAATGCTGCAATCTTATCTAGCAAGAATTATGTAGTTAAATTATCCTTTTGATATTTTAGTGGAGAAATCTCATGTCGAAAACAGAACACCAACACCTATTAGAGATTCAGACACTCCAGACACAATAGTCAGCTCTTCTTCTCCCGAATGTGAAACTCGAGAAAGTCCAGACCTTTTTCCAGGTACATATATTTCTACTTTCAATTATACCATCGCCAGACTGCATTGATATTAGGTATTTATTTCCATTGATAAAATTTGGCTTTTTAAGGATTGAAACTCGTGGAAACAGAGGAAGATAAATTAAGCCATTTACGAGACTCGCCGACCATTCCAATCGTTGTCCCGATTCCAATTCGACCTCTTCTTGCTGCAAAGTTAGCTAAAGCAGCAATGAATGCGGTAAGTCTAGGATTACCTACTATCTATCTTTTTAATCTTTTTAATTGAATTCATCAGATAATTAGCAGCCTGCTATTTGTATTTGACTTAAAAGGACAAAGAAAATGGTTTGTCGAAAGATAACATTTTTGCAAGAGCTCGTGCGTCAGGACCATTTAAAGAAAATGGTAATATAACAGTGACGCTCACATTGTCAGCGACGGCGGTTGATGATATCCGTGGAATTCTTCGAAATTTGGCGAACATATTAGCCATTGCCCCACCAGCTTACCAAATTTCGGATAGGAACCACTGTCCGCTGGACCAGAAGTTTTTCACCTATAAAACGAAAGACGGAAAAGAAGCTGTGGACATTCAAAGCATTCTCAATGGAACTGCTAAGTTTTGCAAGCATTGTGATGTTCTAGTTATAAGTAACATCATAAGGAAGAAAGCCTCAGATCTCCCTGGATATGCATCTGAAACTGTAGAGTCGTCAAATGAGTATTACTTCTGTAGTTCAAACTGTTACATGCAATTTTCTATGACTCATGGAATAGACGTTACATCGTTTGATAAGGTAAATTTCAACTTATTCGATGCCAGCAATAATTGAAATGAAACTGATGTTAACTATTCTAATATCAGGCGCCGATAGTTGTGAAACACATAAATGATTCAAGGACGGAGATTAAAAGTGAGAAGCAAACTCAAGTTAAAGATAGCAGAAATGGACCAGTACGAAATCTATTGCAATCAATAACTCTAAAAGAAAGTCCCACTGTACGTTTTCTCTAATACTCCATATTTCTATGCTAGCATTAAACATTATAATGAAATTAACTATTATTTATTGTCATTTACCAAATATTTCGACGTGCTTTGTATGACAAGAGGTTGAGGTTGTAAAAATCGACTTGTTTAATCAGAAATTTAATTTAATTTTTAAGGTGAAAGTGGAACTTGACAGTAAATGTAATACCCTCAAACGTCCTGCTGGACGGTGTGAAAACGAACCTCCAGTTAAGAAATGGAAAGGCAGCAGGTATAAAAATTGGACCGCGAACTCATCTCAGTCTCTGAAGTACAAAAAGCCCACAGAAAAAGAATTAACTGAGGTCAGTAAAGTTGTTCCGCCTGTATGTATATGTATAATTAGTTTACTGTTACCCTGTTTACTTGTCTTCTACTTCTAACTTACTTTCATGTTTTACCAATTATTTTAGATGCTTTTTCGACGAGGAATAACTGCAATGCCTAGTAAACTTCCAGATGATACTCGTCGGTGTACCTTTTGCCATCAAGTGGGGGATGGTATTTCGGATGGTCCGGGAAGGTAATTATTTTCTATTTTCTAAAACAATGAGTGTAGAAAGTAGAAAATTTGACTAACTGTTTAATGTTTTTGTAGGCTTTTGAATTTCGATGTTGATAAATGGGTCCATCTAAACTGTGCCTTATGGTCGGAAGAAGTTTATGAGACAGAAAATGGTGCACTTGTAAATGTTGAAGTGGCATTGAAACAGTGCTTAGCCCTTGCTTGTATTGTTTGCAAACAAAGTGGAGCATCTGTGAAATGTTTCAAAGTTCGTTGCACTTCCGTTTATCATTGTGGATGTGCAGTGAAAGATGGGTGTTCATTTTACAAGAACAAGGTACAAAAAACATTCAAATATTCGATAAATATAATATACCTTCTGCACTGTGGATCCGATTTTCTAAAACAATCTTGTGCTTGTGCTACATAGTCGGCGGGTTCGTCAATTTGACTTGTTGTTTTTAGATATGTATAATGCAATATACAGCCATCTACGATAGTGCAATACAAATACTCTTCCGTAGAAATATTTATTAATCTTGAATTTCTGATTTCAGAGTGTGTATTGTCCAGCTCATATTCCAAAAGGAGAAAAGGAAAACGAGCTAACATCATTAGCTGTATTTCGTAGAGTTTATGTCCAAAGGGATGAAAATCGGCAAGTGGCCGTGGTTATGCATCATGTAGATCAGCATCATCTGTTACGAGTGGGGTCCCTCATATTTTTAAATGTTGGACAGCTTCTTCCACACCAGCTCCATAACTTTCATACTGGAAATTACATATACCCAGTTGGCTACAAAATTGTGAGCCCATCATAATTATATCTAGTCTCTTTTTAATTGAAAGTTTTGGGAAGAAAATCTGAATCTATTGCTCTTGATTTTTTAGGTTCGATTCTATTGGAGCATGACGAAAGTTAGCAAAAGATGTCAATACATTTGCTCAATACATGATATTGATGGAAGACCGGAGTTTAGAATTTCAGCACAAGAGGAGGGGTTTAAAGAGCATTCCCTCAAGGCTGGGACTGCCCAAGGAGCTTGGCTTCAGGTTTTACAAGCCGTTTCTAAGCTGCGTAATGCTCATGACTCTATCAAAATATTTCCTAAGTACATCACTGGAGAGGACTTATTTGGACTGACAGAGCCGGCGATTGTTAAGGTAGTTAATCTAACTTTTGAGTCGATAGGGATGTGGCGTGGAGCTTGAATTTAGAAATAATGTTCTTGTAGGTATTGGAATCATTGCCCGGAATCGAAACACTGACGGACTATCATTTCAAATATGGAAGAAATCCACTCCTAGAGCTGCCGCTCGCTATAAATCCAAGTGGTAGTGCTCGATCAGAACCTAAATTAAGGACTCATTATAAAAGACCACACACACAGAGAACTGGAGCATCTCGAACTTCATTACCATCCTCTGTCCTTTCTTCTAGTGAAGCCGCTTGCCCGTATTCAAAACAATTCGTGCATTCCAAATCCTCTCAATACAAAAAAATGAAACAAGAATGGCGGAATAACGTATATCTAGCGAGGTATCTAATTATTTTTCGTGTCACAATGATTAAATTTTTGAACTTTACGTAAATTCATCCTTAACTATTACAGGTCAAAAATTCAAGGGTTAGGTCTTTATGCTGCACGGGATATAGAAAAGCACACAATGGTTATCGAATATATCGGGGAAATTATTCGCAACGAACTGGCTGAATCTAGAGAAAAGAAGTATGAGTCCCAAGTAAGTCGTATTTTTTATAAACATTTTACTTATGTTTGTCCAAATTTTGTTGTAAATGCGTGCATGACTTCAGTTTCGTAAAAATCTTACAGTCACTATTGTAATTACAGAATCGGGGTATTTATATGTTTCGAATGGACGATGAAAGAGTAATCGATGCTACGTTATGCGGTGGACTGGCAAGATACATAAATCATTCCTGCAATCCTAATTGTGTTGCGGAAACCGTGGAAGTGGATCGTGATGTACGTATTATAATCTTTGCGAATAGAAGAATCTCGAGGGGAGAAGAGTTGGCCTATGATTATAAGTTTGAGTTTGAAGATGATCAGCACAAAATACCGTGCAACTGTGGAGCCCATAACTGTCAGCAATGGATGAACTGATTAAGTATTTAACTACAGTTTTATTAAATTTGGAACTAAACTCATAGAATACTGCAGAATTTCATTGACTTTTGTTCATTTTAGGTATCAAGGTGTCGAAGAGAGAACCTTGTAGCAATGCGTTCTAGTCTTATAAAATGAAACGACGTGACATGAATCGATATTTATAGTTTTTCAAGCCCAGATATTAAGACAAGCATAATATTGAGTAATATATATTATTCCGAGATATGGATAAAATCTTTTCAGTTCAAATAACATACTAGTGCTGTGGTAGTATGTACTCAAAATCATCAATCTAAATCTAACTAACTTTTTGCTAAAATTAAATTATTAAGCGTCAGAAAAATTGATAGTTGGATACGAAAATTCTTAGCAAACAGTATAATCTTGCAAGAAATTAAGTAGATTTAACTGAAGTCACAGTTGAAAATATTACAAAAGTCATTGAATTTGGATGGCTCACCAGATAACAAATTGTATTTGCTTTCCAAAAAAAAAAATTGACCTTAACTCGACTGGAAATGAAGACGACCTGCCTTGATTGAATATTTCTTTGAACGTGATTCCATGTGCAGAATCAACTTACATTGTTAACTGGCCGAATAGTGTATTATGTAATTTAAATATGCACATGGGTCTGAATAATTTATCTAGGTACCAAGAAATACATTTAATTATCATACGATTGATTTTCAATCCTGTGGAATATTTTTTATTTTCAAGTGATTGAAGTTCACATTGACAAGTATTTAAAATATACCGTGTATTTTGGTGAGCTCTAATACTTTTGTATTGCTACACATATTGTCATTCAAAAGAACTGTAATTTGTACTGTATAAAAATAACTTATAAGTGATGTTCATTTTAAAATAGACAGCAACTGAGATAGTTACAATAATTATATGATTCTAAATATTTCTAAATTATTGCTATCATGAAATACTGAAATATCATAATTGATAATCATGTCGAAGTATACAAGCGCACCATTAATTTTATCTACAGTCACCGAGAAATTGTATTTATTCCTATAATAATCTTAAATATCTTTATATACGTGTTTTAAGCCCGGGTGGATTAAGTATTTGTACAACTTAAGTTTAGATTAGCATTACCGTTCGTCTATGAAGTGTGGGTTTGTGCAGATTTTCAATAATATTATAATTTGTTATAATGCTGCAAATTTTTGTGAATCCCTTAAAAATAATATTACGAACCTAAGCTTTAAAGATGGTGGTTTTGGGAATTTAATAATCATTTTTATTTCTGGTTCACCACTGCCTAAATGGAACTCTAAATGGAACTTTTCATTTAAGGGCAGAATTATGGACTATTCAGACATGAATGTGCATCATCGAATTAATGCAAATGGCTTGAATAGAAGCATGAAAAGGTGGCAAATGACTTAAAAGTGTGCCTCAAAGTAGTTTGAGTATCTGTCCGGTATATATCATATTTATTTAATTATCTGTACTTCACCCTGCCTAAAAAAATGGCTATGGATGAGTTCAGTCCGGTACACATTTTTTTTACCATGGTTTGTCGAATGTCGATATTGTTTGGATGCATACTTAAAAAAATAATAGCTAGTATTTAGCAAGAAACTAGTTTTCCATAACGTTTACTCGTAGATGAACTGCCAAAACGAGACCTGGTTCATGGAAATGATTTCATGAACGAACAAATTTAAGGGACCCGTGAATTTCCTGGCTACAAAGTAACTTTACCAGACTATGAATATCAAGACATGGTATCTTAGATATTCTCTTTCATAAACCGTTCAAATGCATGCAATTCTCTTTATTGTAATATTCTGAAAGTAAAGCTTCAGTTATTTGTTTTTATTAAAATCAGCGGTCCTCCCACGGTCACGTAATCAAGTCCACCATTTTAATTTGTTATCATAAGTTATTCACTGATACTTGATAACTAACTTCAGTAACTTCATACATTTTACTTGCCTGGCCAAGCTATATGTAGTACCAACTAGTTTTACAAAATCCACAGATAAGTGGGCATGCATAAGTATGTGAAGTTGGGAAGTCGATCAGCCCACAATCTCAGTCACACTCACAGGAAAAAGATTAGAATGGAAAATGTTAGTTACAAAATCAAGAGGACTAAGGAGTAAGGAGGTCTGTTTCTGCGCATGCAGGGTCCCCACTTGTTTCAACAAAAAACCAAAACCAGTTTTACCTCTGATATTTCCCTCTACCATTTGCAGCACTAGTAAGTTCCTAGAAACATCGAAACGCAGAAGGGAATTAATGTTTTACATGCTCGCGTATCAAAACTATTATCAATTTGTTGCGAACTTACTCTTTTGGCATTATTCCTCTCACTCCAAGTAAAGACGAGACTGCGAACGAAAATCGTTCCCAATTTGGTCTTTTTCTGGAGTGAGAACTATAATTAGGAACGTAAATTTTGTGAAAAGAGTTCCTACACCATGAACCCATGTCAAGCGCTTTCCAATTCCCTATGCAAGTTAAAAGATGAGTAGTATCAATGCTGAACTCAAATGGCCATTTTCGGGATACCATCCCAGAAATGGGAACTCTAAGACCCATAGCAATAATAGCTGCCATAATCTCTGTCCACTGCGCTGGTCCAGTGCCCTTAAATTCATAGTTTACCTCACTGGCCCAAGTGACCCTTAGGTTACTTAATAGTTCACCTCACTGGCTCAAGTACCCCTTAATAATAGTTTTTTTCGTTAGCCCAACAGGCCAACAGTGCACCTAACGAGACTTTTATTTTGGCATGCAAGAGTGTAACTTGTGTGGACAATTGTGGTGCAGTGTGGGACCATTTGGGACGTTGGACATAGCTGATGTTTGCGTAAGAGTTGTTTTGCTAGAACAGTTACTCTCCACTTCCACACTACTTCACACACATCCTTCATCAGCTAAAGGTAAAGTAAAACGCAGTCTTTCTTTTTTTAATTATAGTTCAATAATGAATTCGAATATTTAATTTGATATAAATCCTGTTGGCTACATACGTTCCAAGAGTTTCATACCGAATTTTAAACAAAATATGCATATATATAGACTAGAGCGTGAGTTTCGAATAACTGAAGTCGAAGATATGACGGTTTAAACTACTTAGTTTTTCGAAACCTTGTAAATTGTACTTGCACAAAATAAATTCGAAGGAGTCCACACTAACTTTCCAATTCGCTATTTATTTAACAAAGCAATATTTTTGAGATTTGAAAACTTGATGGTTTTGAATCAGCTTAGCTTCTGCTACTCATAGTCTCAATAGTCTGTTAGTGTATGTTCTGAATTATCTGCTAGAAGAGGACTATCTTATGAGATTTTAGTTTTTTTTACTTTCAAATTTAACGATTGTGAAGAACTGATGCAATAGGTTTTAGTCGTAAAACTCGTAAAGCCGATGTATAGATAGATGACTGAATAATGGATTTCACAGGAAATCGAAGCGTTAGATTTTGCTAATAATTTAATAATTAGGCTCGCTCGAAGACCTCATCATCGTGAAATAAAGTTGAAGGTGGGCATACGGATTTGAGAGTACCACACGCACACTGTCCTTATGGTTGATAGTCTCAACAACCTAAATTGTAGCCTGACAAAATAATATGATAACGGTTGAAATAATATATGACGAAGGTAATCAATTTGTTTCATTTGGATTGTGAGTACACCTTCAATGTGCACTGCATTCTACAGGAAAAGCTTGTTTTGACGAGTGGTAAAAATTTGCAAAAAATATTCAAGGGTATATTAAATGGTTTTGTGCCATGCCATGCAAATATTTCCAATCGACCAAGCTCACATTTTTCTAGTTATGTTTTAGCTTATTCTATGCAATGAATCGGGGTGAATTCTCGGTAATTTTATGCAAAGCCTGGCTTGCTTGTTGTAATTGGCCAGGACGATTGTATTAAATATGCATTCATATTGCATATGCATAGTAGGCCAATAAATTGTAAATACTCAAAAATAGGCATCTAGAAAATAAAATAAACCTAGTCGGTCGGAACTAGTCGGGGTAAATTTTAAATAAAGTTAAACTGACGCAAAGGTACTAACAACGTGGTCGGTTCGGACTTCGGACCCCATGAAACACCCTTTATGATAAATTTGCTCAGTTGCAAATATTAGTTACAAGATTTCATTTGTGTTGGCACTGTTGGCATGTGATGAATCAGAAAAAGTTCAAACATTCTAATTAAATTTTAATTGAGTTCATTCACACTTAATTGAGTGCACCGTAGTAGAATTAACATAGAGCTACTGGTATCAAATTAATAACTGCATTGGTAATATACTGATTGTTAGCTGTCCTACTTAATGTTTCCTTCAAATATCATATTTCAGTGATACAGACTTCATAAGATTTTGCCATTTCGCTAAATTCAGGCTTTGATGACGTTGATAGTCATTTGAGCTGTTGAGGAAGTAGCATTGACGTCTCATGGATTTCAATCATTTTCCATACATTCTCTATCATCAGTAATCTAACTCCTCTATTGTTTTGATTCCAGAGAAATCCTGTACTTTGACGCCTACTTGTTTGCCAGAATAATTTGGGTGCTAGAAAAATATGAGTACCAGTCTTTTGAAAACCACTGATCTCTCATCGTTATTTGATCGTGAACCGGTGCTTATTTCAAGTAATCACGACATGCCTGTTTTGAAGCGATCGAGTAGCAGTAGTAGTGGTACTTGTAGTACCAGGTAAGTTACCCTGTTACCCACCCTTTCATTTTATCACCACAATATTAGTTTCAAAGGAGAACTTCGGAAACAGATGTTTGTACACTCATTATAACTCCTTATTGCATCCTAAACCGATAAATGGATTATATTTATATCCAAGAAGCGCAGATAAGGCAAGTCACTTCAATTTTTAGCAGTCAATTTGAGTTTCGAATAACCGAAATTGAATTCGGTTCTGCCGCGTGCATGCAATTTACAGTCTAAATACGCCTATCTGTGGGACCTTCTTTAATGTCTCCACTGTTGTCAGCCTTATGTATTAGCTATTATTGCGTCATATTAGAATAAAGCTTAGGGCAATAAACCCGGAAGGGCCCATTCTATTGGCTATTGTGGTCATCTTCAAACTTGGCATGTAGTTAGGACACTTTAAACGGATATCTGAAAACAAATATAGGAAAAAAGTTATCGTCCGGACGGACAGAAGGAACACGAACGTTCACATAAAGTAGTTGCGCTACTTAATAATAAAGAGAACAATATTTGCGTGTCTGCGGGATTTTAGAATTGTAGAAGGGCGACCTCCGATTTTAAGACTGAATGGCTCAAAAAATCAACCCGGGTAAAGTTTACACGGGTGGGTGTAAAATAATAATAAGAGGTTAGCAGGACATGTTAAGATTTCGAGGGAGATCCAATATTAGCTAAACTACTAAGTAACGCAGTACTTTTATGTGGACGACAGTGAACGTTCTTGTTTTCTTCCGTCCAGACGATAACTTCCACGACAGGCGACTGGCGTAGTTCTAGTTAGTATTCTATAAATTGAAGTGACCTGCCTTATCTGCGCTACTTGATTACATGCGTTTGAAGTTTTAACAATTTATCGTATTTAAAAATCGAATCATCCTTAAAATTATCGCATCATACACCATAAATAGTCCAAAAAACTTAACATCAATTAATTGGGGGATTGGTTAACATTTAGTTTAATAAACTTGCCTATAAAGCCTATGGCAAAGGAATTACAATATGAATATTTTGACTCGATTTGTGTCAGGGATTTACTAGTGTTCACCAACTTTTTAAATATGACTTGCAGCACTCTGCAGCCATTCGCCTCTCAACAGATCTTCGTGACTCTCGGTGTCGGGCCTCGGTGGTATCGGTGATGTCCCCCACTCCGATGCTAATAATTTGTGGACTGAGAGTGGTGGGGGAAAGGAAGCGACGCTCTCTGTCAGCCACCCTTTTGACACTTACGTATGTTAGGATGGGCAACTATAATGATGTTTAAATTATCATGGGTAGTTCATAAACTTATAATCCTCCTTTGCAGGAACAAAAAGATTTTCCAAAAGCCCAACCGTTAAAAATTACTTTTCGATATCCACTAACACCACAAACCATTCTTACCTGGGACACTACTCTTATGAACAACAACTTGTACATCGAAGTACCAAATGGATGCTTGCCGGATGCTTCTAAAGAAGCATTCGTGGCTCTTCTTGAATATGCAGAGGAAGCTTTGCAATGTCAGCATGCCATTGTTTGCTTTAAGAAGGATCGTGTTGATCGAGGTTGGTTAAACAAATATATACTGGCATACAGAGTTATAATATATTCATGCTGTCAATAACGATGGAAATCTTTTTAACTTTCAGCCATTCTCATCCGAACATTCATGTTTCTGGGATTCTATCTTGTCCCCCCTGGAAACGAATTGGCTCCTACTACAGACAAAGAACACATTTTTATGGTTTACAAAATAGATTAAATTAACGGTTGGAATCAAAAAAAAATATTTTCCTTTCATTACTTTCTGCGTTGACTTTATCACTTAAGTGTATTTACGGAATTTCCTCTCGCTTCCTTGTTCCATATAATATAAATCATCAATTGTATTCTTAAATTATGTGCATTTAATCGAAAAGTGTCATTAATAAACTTTGCTTTCTCGTTATTATCAATTATAAACGTTGCTGTCTGTTACTACTTATATCACTGTAAATTAACCTCTGATTTTCACTAGTCAGTGGATGCGGGGTCTCTCCCATTTTACTCCATGTGTCTTAATTCGATTTCATAGACAATAATTAGTGAATTAATAAACGTCCTTATAATTTTTTTTGACAAATTAGTAGGATGTGAGATATTGATTTAAAAAAATGATGTCACAACAATTTAGCGAAAAGAAGTTAATATTTTTTATTTATTATATGGCATGTTCAAGACTTCATAGGAAATATAGAGGGTCAATTCGCTGACAAATGTGTGTACAGTGACTAGAATGCATACATACTTATCTTCACATCATCATCATACGTATTCAATAATATCAATTTCCTTGAAATAGGAGTATTTAAAATCTATACACACAATGCGAAGTAAGTAGAGGAGACCATTTAAAAAGGCAAAAATACTTTATTTCTGACATGGAAGATCCTATAATTACCTATAAGCAGTATAGGTAGATTTGATTAGACTATTTTATATCAAACAACTCATCTCACACAACATCAAGTTAAGATCACATTGTACTCAAAATCAATTACAACCGATTCGGACGCACTTTAATGTTCACGTTAATTTAGATGGGCCTGAAGCCATTTTTCAATTTCATTTTCATTATTCTGCAACCAAAACATGTTTAGCCGGATGGTCTCTAAGCTTTGGTTCAGGGCTCTGGTTCCTGAGCCCACATCTTTTTCTTTAAAAAAATCCGTCACCTATGAAAGATAAACAAGTAATCGTATCTAATAAAACACAATAAACAGGAAAGATATAAAAGTAACTGATCTTTTAAAATATATCTTTCATCGAGAATTTCAACAGAATATTATAGGGCAATAAAGTGAGAGATTCGTGTTGATAAATGGCTAGGGTAAATGTAAAAAGTTCACACTTAAATTTACAAATGCGCCTCTGGCAGGTCAAAGAGTCATATTCTTACCTCTTTGTAGTCAAATTCATTAGAGAAATGAGCGACGACGGCTGTAATTAGACTTCCCATAGTAAAGGATCCTTCTCCGAACATAGTTTGAAAAATAGTCCAATGGGCTCTCAGATGACGCCAAGCTAAGAGTCTACCAGCAGGATTAGAGGCCACCACTGCTAAGACGGTTCGAACATCTTGAGGTCGTACAATTTCTCGGTCAAGACATGCTTCCAAATACCTTCAAGACGTATTCAAAACAAATAATTATAATTGGTATAGAATCAAGACTAGAAAACTAGTATGTAGTTGGAAAAGTAAGAATAAAACATACTGATGAAGTAACCATGGGTCAGAAGCAGAACCCATTGCCTTAAGAAGAATTTTCTTTTCACTTGGGACCCTCGAGTTATTATATTTGGACCAACAATGGTCCCAGCCAACCACGCCACCGTATTTTACTCCTATAATGATCGGCAAGTTATTCATCTTAATTCTTGATCGATTCGAATTTCGAATTTGAAAGAAACTTTTACAGACCTGCTGAATAAACCACTTCCCGAAGATTAGGAGGTACTCGTGCACTCTTTTGCATCCAATTATTAAATCGGCTACTTGCTTCTTTGATGGCCTCTTTGTTGTCACAGTGGATTGCAGTTGCAAGTACCTCGTTCCTTAGTAATCTGTTGGTAAATGAATTACTTGTAAATGACCAGATGCTTCTTAAATATGTCGTGAGGCCCCCTTGTTTAAAACAAACCCGATCTATCCGATAGTCAGAAGAGTGTCCATTATTTTTTTTAAACAAAAACAAACCGTTCAGAAACTAGGCATTTAAAAAAATCCGCATGCAAAACAATTTATCAGCCCCAGACACCAAATGATTCGGTGAAAATTGTAGTTAGAAGAAAGGAGGGATTTGTTACTTAGAGAGATGAGACCCGGTATCCGACCATCCTACACGTTGATATATTGGCTCAATAAGTTTGAGTAGATACTGCATAAGGAGTCGGTGGGCTTTTCTTTCGTACAATATTTTGCTCCAGGAGCGGAGATGCTCTAACGCTGTAGCCCATGGGACGTATTCTGTTTCTTTGAGCAGATATTGCGAGAGCTCTAATGGAACACTTGCATCTACAATACCAGCCCTTAAATGAAAATATAGATTTCATAGTTAGTGACCTAGAAGCCTACAACTCATGAGTGAAAAAAAATTCTCACTTACTTGCACAAAGTGAAAGCATCATCAATGAGACTGGCTCGATCGGTTGGACTGAGGACGAATGGGTTGGAAAGCAAAACTTTCACCAGTGAAGTCCATAGTTGGCCTTCGTAATGAACTCGATAAAATCCCGTTTGATTTACGTTGAATTTTATCCACTCGGCTCGGTATGGCATTGTAAATTCGTCTTAAAATGTGAAATACAGAAATTTCCTTAGGTATTTGTTTCTTCATAGAATTATAAAAAACTTATGAATCTGATGGACTAGTCTTTTTAGTCTGGAACGAAGGAGGTATTTGGAATAAATGTTGATCAAGGAAAATTAATTCGCTCACAGTGTGGGTTGCTAATTTCTAAGTGTCGTGGGGAAAATGAGGAAATTAATAAGAGCTTACAATTCGTCATGTTCATCCAAACAAGTTGCCTTCCCCTTGGTTTAAGATCGGTCACATAGGTCAGGGGTACATACCATCGATACTTAAATTTGGATTGGGTTGAACTGTATTCAAGCTCCGAAACGTTATCCGAAGGATTTAAAATGAATCTCGATTGAGTTGCTCTAATCGTATTATTATCCAATCGAACAACGATCAAGGGGAATCCCATTTGAACAGTCCATGTATCCATTATAGTCTGAAAACGCATTGAAATCATCCATTACTTATGATTGAGAAATTTATATTTGTAAAGAACCCTTGGTAGCTCCAGATATGCAATATAACTTTCTACCTTAACTTTCATAGAATCGTTGGTGCTCGTGCTGAGAGAACTCCACAAATCATCAGTATCTGCATTCTCGAATTTATGCTCGTTGAGGTATTCCATTAATCCTTGTCTTAAAACGTGTTGCTGCAATACTGATTCCAACATGTACAAAATGGCAGCCCCCTGTGGAAAGATAAGCTTTTAATTTGAAGACAAACATCTGCGTTTTATGCTCTTTTGGCTTCACCTCATTCGTCAAGTTAATTCTATTTTACCTTGTTGTAGGAAATGGTGTCGAAAATGGCTTCGATTTCCCGAGGGTCATTGACTACAACAGATATTGGGTGAGAGCTTGCAAGGGCATCCAAAGCCAAAGCAGGCTGCGTCTTTTCTAACACGAATTGTTCCATCATCTTCCACTCCGGTCGAATAAAGTCCACCCCAACATATTCGACAAAACTTGCAAATCCTTCATTTAGCCAAAGGTCGTTCCACCATTTCATTGTCACTAGATTCCCAAACCACTGATAAAAAAATACATTTAAAACGTTGTTCCCAATTTAATAAATTCCCTGATTTCAAAAACATAGTACCTGATGTGCGAGTTCATGTGCTACCACAACGGCAACCCATTGATGAGCTGCTGAACTGCTTTCATTCTTGTCGTACAATATGGATGTTTCCCTGTATGTAATCAATCCCCAGTTCTCCATAGCTCCAGCTCCAAAATCAGGAATAGCAATGAGATCTGGAATGATTATGCCACTTAGTTATGCAATGCAAAAAATTATAATTCATAAAAATAAATTATGATACTTACCTTGCTTAGGAAGGGGATATGCTACGCCAAAGAAATCATCGTAGTAATCCATTAATTGAACGGCCGTTTGAAGTGCAAATTGAGCCTGATTTAGTAATCCAGGTGGTGTATGGATTGCCACTTCAACAGACTTCATTGTTTTATTGCTAATACTGTCGTAGTCGCATATTACAAAGGCAACTAAGTAAGTACTCATTTCGACCGACTCCTCAAATTCATCCCTCCACTGAACGGTAATTCAAATTCAAAAGGAAATTCTAAATTACATATCCGTAATCTTGAAATTATATAGATAACATTAACATACCAATTCCATATTGTACCCATAGTATACAGTCTCGATTTTCTTAATCGGCATATTAAAAAGAGACTTGTGCATCTGATTCCGAATAATGATCATTTTGAAAGCTGCTTTAAACTGAGGCTCATCAAAGCAGGGAAAGGCAGATCGTGCGTAAGTGGGCTCGAAGTGGGTTGTTGCAAGATATCTAAGAGCATTTAAAGAATTTTGATGTCTCTCCAAATTCATGATTAATAAATTGTTACCAATTATATAAAATATAAAAACAATTTAAAATGAAAATCACCTCCGTTCACCCTGTGCATTGACGTAGCTACTAAGATAAAATCCTTCAAGTTCGGTGCTAATATTTGTCTGAAAGCGGATTCCCAGTGAATAATTTCTCCCAGGTTGAAGAGCACTTTCTTCCTCTAACTCCAAGGATATCTTGATTCAAAATTAGGCCATTTTTGCAGTTCATTACGATCACTTTTACTTCATCAATTTAATGAATTTGATAATTTTCAACATTATTTTACCATTTGAAGTGGACGATATTCTAAGAGCTTGGAGACATTAAGAGGCTCTACCCGATGGTCATCTTCCACTTCCTCTTTAACCCATTTCTCAATAATTCTAATGTTGCGGCTATGGAATACTATTTGGGTGGTTTTTTGAGTTACTTCAAAACGAATGACAACCCATCCTGTCATCATTTAAAAAAACAATCAGTTGTGAAGGTATAGCTTAGAAAAAAAGGTAATCATATATAAACTCGAATTAGAAACCTGTCACATCCAAAGTGGTCAGATTTGGATGGATTGAAATAGTATAGTGGGTGGGCTTGACAAAATGCGGAAGCCTGGTTTGGTTCCAAGGAAATTCCTCTCCAGTTTCAGAAATGAATCTGTTATCTTCATCGGAATCCGCCTCATATCCTGTTGATGTGTCCGACGATCCGTTAAGGAAAGAGCATCCTATACCAGTGGTGCGACAAATTAAAAACAATGTTGAAAATTTTAAAATTAAGAGACCAGAAGGAAATGAATGACGGAAAGTCAAGGACTAACTTACCACTTAACGGGGTTGCAAATGCTATTATGACCGCAACAAAGAAAAGGGCAAAGAATACAAGTAAAGCAACCCCAACAGCCCTTTTCTGAGAACACACGGCAATCCTATCTTGTTCATAAAGGACCCTTTTGTTGGCATTTGTTGACTCCCCTTAAAGTATAATCCATTGTTATTTGAATTTTGATTTAAAAAATATCCCCAACTACATAGACATTCCATCTTCCAACCCCTAATTATACAAAGTCTGAGTAAATGTATTTTACCTGTGAGGAAGGCTACTTCGTCAACTTCATGCTCACTCATTCTGACGCTCATTCTATTCGGCTTAATGGATGGCATTTACTCCTTTCACTTGGCATTGTACAATACACCAGACACAATTCACTTATTAGTTGTCGAGGGAGAAACCATGATATAGTTTCGGAATCTTCCTAGATTGAAATGGACTTGACAGGGCTGAGTAAATCTATTGGGTGTCCGAGTATATTTTCAAAGTTCTTAAACACATTGAGTATTGTTATTACCGCTAATGTTCAGTAACGCGGATTGATCCCGGTGCCCAAAAAGTTGTCGGCGGAAAAGGCAAATCCTCCAACGAAGAAGTCGGAGAGTCAGATACGATACGACCCGATGCCAGAACCTAGCATGGTTCTTTTTTATCGATCTGCGAACTTGCTCCTATTTGATCCTCCTTCTTTCTGTCCCGGATTTCGGGCCCTGTACTTTTAATAGGGTGGTTGGGAAGGGACTGGGATTTGTTACATTATGCCAATCCGCTATGGAAAGTACTGGAGAAGAATCTACGAACTCCGGATCTGGCACTCTAGTTACTTTACCAGCACAGCTTACTCTTACGCTCCAGAATCTATATGAGTGGTGCATTCCCCCATACATACGTTCCGGTTTCTCTGCGAGGAGAGGGTCCCCTATATACAACCAGATCCAGCTGGAATCGACTTTCTGGACAGATATCAAAATCTGTTTGTACCTGGTCAAGAGTCTTGAGAGTTTTAAAAAGAATTTCAGAGCCCTTCATGTATGATATCACTCACTGCTGTTCTTCATCCCCATCATGTTAAGCCTGCTGTAATAGGTCTCTGAGTAACAAAGCCACTTGATCTAATTCTACTCAGGTATTACTTGGATGAAAAGATGCTGGAAGTCCTAAATACATTGCTTTAACGACGGACTCTAACTCTCTCTCGACTTGCCCAACGTGCATAGGAAATAAATTCAACCAACTTCATAAATTCGTGGCTTACGGCTTTTGACATAATATAATTTATATATAAGGAAGGATTTTTTTACGTGGGCCTCAAGGATGCATTGGGCTTTTCCTGAAAGCATTCCATTAAGGCTGGGCTAAAAATTTAGACTGTTGCAAGAACATTTCCACGGAATGTAATTAATTTCATTTACTTACGGTTTCTTATGTTTCGTAATGCTCGCGTTACTCTACTCGAAATATTAAAGCTACATCCAATTAACTCGTACGGCGTTTGTTACAAACTAACGGAGTTCATTTCCATAATTCACCGATTGAACATTGAACATTATTATCTTGCCGTTATCAATACATCATCCTATAAATTAATATAACATAATGTTGTTTGGTCTACAACGGTGACATAAATTCATATATTATATTCTATCCGAATTAATTTAATAATAATAATACACACTGTTTATACTAATTATTTTTTGGCCAACTCTACCGATTAATCTCATTTTTAGTCCACTAATACGAATGGAACATGCCAATTTTAATTTTTTGAACAGTACATTTCTCTTGTCCATTATCTGGAAATTTTATTACAAAATTGTAAGTCTTTGAGCAAAGGAAATAATATATCTGAGATAATAAGGTTTGAAGGGGAAGGATGAGTTTTAATTTAGTAATTATTCGTATTGATACATGCGCCTAAAGATATTAATTCCACTGCATGCTTTCTCTGAAATAAAAAGGTTCCAATAGGACTATTTCGTGTTAGACTTTCTTCAACGTTATGGATGCTACAACTTGAATAAAAAATATAAAGTAGGCAAAACACTTTTTCATGACGAAAAGTTTTGAGAAAAGTTTTCAAGTCTTACTGTTTGGGGCGAAGTAGAGGAGAAAGTCTGTGAGCCTATTTACCTATCTCAGCTCTTCCTCAGCTTGTACAATTTCACGAGAGTCTAATCTTAAGTTGTTCTATGCATATTCAGACCTTGTGAACTTTATTCTCTTTTATCTGCGTCATATCTAACACAAGTTTTGCTTCTTCTTCTCAACTTCCATAGATTGGGAGGCGGAGGGTTCCAAATTCCAAACTTATTCTTTATCTCATCCTTCATTGTTTCTTACCTGCTCTATACATTTTGAGAAAGTTCATTTGAGTTCAGGTTCACCATACCCTATGAGTAGATGAGATGGCGAGAAGCAAATTGGATTTATTTGTCTGTAACATCAACATTCAAGAGTTTCCTACGTACTCCAGATTCCATCCTGTCCGTCCGTCATAATCATGCAAAAGAAGGGTAGGCTGCAGTACGAAATATAGAGTAATATTTTACAGTACTGCGGTTAGAATATTCCAAGAGTTTATCGTCCCCGTGTTTTATTTACTATCGCCGAAACTTGAAAGAAGAATTTTTTCGCTTTCTACGTTCAGATACTCCTTTGGGCTTAGCTCGTTTTTGATCTCTGAACGGACACACTTCTGAGTTGGCAAACACTTTCTAAATCTGACGCCTACATTCAGTTAACGTGTCCTTGATAGGCTAAATCGGTGGTAAAGATTCTCAGAGAAGAAGGATTCCAAAGGATACATGAATTAGGCTATTCTAAACTAACCTTTAGCATAAAAACAACCAACTCTGGTTTTGTTTTTGTGTTCCCTTTTTGTTTTGATAGAGCTGGAACACCAATTTAGAATTGGAAACCGAGGCCAAGTTTGAGGATTAAAAATGATACATGGTGTTCGTTAAGATAAGTGGAAGTATATCTGATGGTGGCTCGAATTAATTGGCTCTAAGAATTTATAAAAACCAAAACTAGGATGATAAGACGAGCATCAAAGCTGAATGGCCCGGTTTCTACGAAAAAAAACTTCCCTATGGAATCATTATAAATACATGTTTCCAGAGTTGGCTTTTTGTTCGAAGAAATCCATGTAATTCTTGAAAACAATTAGAGAAGAAAACATTGGTTTGACTTCAATCATAATTCTAGTTCTTCTAAACTTAATTATATTTGTGGAAGAATATACCTAACATTATTTTGTCTTTTGACTAGATATTCTATGAAGTGTATAGAAATCAGAAAAAAACCTTCTGCTGTAATTTTAATAGTAAATGTACAAAATATAGTGGCATACAAAGCACCATTATTTGGTCTCTGCATTTTACTTTGTTACTTGAGTAAAAATGAAATCTCTGACTTGTCATATAAATAATAAAAGACAGCTTGAAAATACCAGCTAAAAATTCATGGTAAAAGCATTTCTGTATTTTATAACTAATCCCTTGCATATCCCCTGAAGTTGTTGATTCGGTGACAAGGAATCCTGATAGGATGATTTATACGGTTATTTTGTCTCCCTAGCTGTGCTACAATGTTTGCAGAACTAAACGTCTGAAATTCCTCTTACTATAAATTGAAAATGGCATTTTGTTACGATGCTTTGACATGGTGAGCATCTATCATCTTTTATGAATTATGTATTCGATATGATCTTTCTTTCAACATAACTTCTCACATATACTTGGTAATGATGTACTTCCACAATTCGGTTTGATTTTATTGGTGAATATCTCAGAACGATATTCAATAGTTGAATACACAATAGTTAAACTCTATGAATAAATGAAGGGGGGGGGGTGTTCTCCAGAATATCTTTGTTCAAAGTCCTTGAAAATATCTGAACCTGTTCAATAGTTGAAAAACTTTCTCAAAACCGATATTTTGTCTCCAGCTTGGAGACATTAAGAGTTATTTTTAAATTGTACATCAATTCTATCATAAATGTCCAACCCAACGTTTTGCAGTAATTTAACGGTAATTAACAAAAATAGGTAGTCAGATAAGCATCGTGCTGTATAAAAATATGGATAAAAAAGTTACTCTAATTTATGAAACGTAGCTGTATTTCTGATGAAATAGCAGGAGGTAATAATAATAGTATCATGGCTCGTATCAGTGGTATCTCAACAGTCGCAGTGCAAAGATCCATAGATTCTATTGGACTGATAAAATTACGTTGAGTAAACTGAGGAAGGAAGAGGAAATCAGCAATAGATTTTTATATGATGCTTCCCAAGCTGAACGGAACTCAGTTATCAGAGGAGAGTCAGAGATAGATTTCGTCGTGTCAGGGAAATTGTTCAAAGATCTTAGTCGGCAAGAGTTTCTTCAGCAAATACTTATAGTTTCCGATATTCCATGCTCAAAATCTCAAGACAGCGAAACTGGGAATCAAGACTTTGAGGAAGGGGAAGCACAAAAGTCTATACAAAGAGGAAATGGACTACATATCACCCTATCGTTAGAAATTCTTAAAGCAAGTTCAGAGTTGAGGATTGAAATGAGATTGGATTGAAATTACTAGAACTGTAATTCCTCAGAAACGGTTTTCAATTAGATGCATGGATCAATGCGGGACATTATGTCTGACACTCAGAACAGCTAGAATGTAGAAAGAGATTGGAATGATGATTAATGGCAAATTCAGGCGTTTTCACAGTAGGTCCTGCCCTTTGATCGGAACAAGAATACACAGAGTGTATAGAACTTGGATTGCTACAATGAACCATTTCCTTCAATGACTCCGCGTTGCATTTTCAGCAGCTAGAACTAAGTCAATACCTCTCGAACTCTCAAACAATCTTCGTGGAAATTCAGATCCCAAAGACATGATTATATTGTTATGAAATCGAGAATTACATCCTCTTGGGCGGTAATAATAATCTCAGGATGCTTGAGGGCTGCAGGAAGTCTAAATCTGCAACTTACCAAACTCAAGATTACAAACTATGAATTATCTATCAAATGATTTCATCAAAATGTTTTTGTGTGCGGAATATTAACTGAATTGTTACAACTTATTCTTAGTTTCCTCAGAAGAAAATGAAACTGCGCAATGAAATAGATTGTGTTTTTGATTTTTATGCCTGGAGGAATCTAGGTGATTTGATTTTGGCATAAAGATTTAGATGGGTGACTTTCATCACATATCACATACAGTTACACTGCAGGGTGACGTTAATTGACGTGCCGAAACTAATAAATCCATCAACTTTACTTACTAGCAAATTAAATAAACACCACACAACATTTTTTGTGGATTTTAATTCATTCATTATCATAAAGTTTAATGGTGTATTAGAGAAAACTATTAGTATTATATATCCAAATCTGTATAAAAAAAACTCATTTAACTCATCTAGGTTAATAACATGATATGATGCAATGTCCGATATAGTCTGTTGCCCAATTTTGTGAAACTTGAGAAGTCTCACAATGAACCCTTTAAAAGTTTTTGAAATCCTGATTTAATTAATCGTAGACTAGAGCCCGGTTGAGCCAGGACCATTTCCCTCGATTCCACCCTGTCACCATTTTATTTTACCCGGTAGTTTCCCTCAATTCGGCCCTGTCGCCCGTTTGCCCGGTCAAGTCAAGGAAGCATGAGTTTTTCGAAAGAGAGGGCCTAGAAGTTTGGGTCACCTTCTTATTGACTAAAAACTCACCCTTCCCTGACTTAACCGGGCAAACGGGCGACAGGGGGGAATCGAGGGAAACATACCCGGACACAAGGCCGAATCGAGGAAAATTGACCGGGCAAAATAAATGGCGACACGGTGGAATCGGGCTGAATCGGAGGGCCTCTAATTTCGGCGTTAGAAGATGAACAAATAAAAATCAATCAAACATTAATTAATATTAAAATGGATTTTAAATGGGAAAAAAACGTCTCAATTATAATGTTTGACTAACCGTTACCCTGACCCTTCATAATGTAGTTGTTCTCCCAATCAGATTTACTATTCCCAATCAATACAATTTCTGCGGAGGAAATACCAACATGAGTTTTAAACTGTCCTTATCTGATCTGATCTTGCATTTTTTAAATGAAGCATAAATTGAACTTGAATACAATCTAGTTGCTCTGTTCAAATAATTTTGGTTTGAAGTAAACTGCATTGAACTGGAAAATCTCAAGATCTCGAAGTTAAATGAGCGAACAAAATCCGACTTTTGAATTCGAGTACGGCTTTCTTCCTCAAATCGATTTTCTGTCTGCTCTAACAAATTTATTTGGTGTTATAGTTCTTTCCTCAAGATTAATCCCTAATATCATACTGCATGTTTGTAGTGATTGAGTTAGGGCTTAATGTAGCCCGGTATAAAGCGATTGACGTATGGATTAATGTTTTACTTCATGTTGCGATTGGTGCAGCGCTCAATAATGAGATTGATGTAGCGATTGATTTAGCCAAGTCCGACAAGCGGTGCATATAATTATTATAAGTTAATATGCTTCTCATTCCAACTTGGATTGAAAACAAAGGTATTACATAATTTCTGTGTCTCCAAGAGCTTTGATAACTGTGCAATTTTATTTTTCCTTGTCCTACAAATCTTCTGATTTATGTGTCTCGATATTCTCTCCTCAAAATATGTTGAGCAAGTCCAGGCTCAAAGTTTCACTATTTTTCTTGCATATGAAAGCGAGAAATCTGGTTATAAAAATCACGAGTTTCAATTACTCAAACGGACTCTCCTACAGTTTGATACTATAATTAATTAAGTTTAGTCTGGCAGTGAGTGAGCATGCATACATTGTCATTTTAAAGATTAGAGAAATCAATTCAAAAACACTAGCGGAATCTGATGACGCACAGACTTGATTTCGGACTAATGGAATTAGCTCTAGATGCTAGGAAAGGACTTTAATTGATATTTACTTTCCAATTTAGAACTACAAAATCAAACAGGCTATAAAATTAGTAGTCTAGCAAAGAATATACTTATTTTCATTCAACAGCTTACGAAGCGTGTGTGCAAACTCTGAGAAATTGTAATTTCTGAGAAATTTGGTTGAATAAAGCCCTATGTGTTGTAATACATAGAATATACAAGTCTCTTATTTTTTAGCCCAGTAAATTAGTACTTAGTCTCAAATCATCTCACAAATCTAAATGTCTGAACTTATTTGTTCACATTTTTTTTAGTTCTCTATATATCGTAGGGTCATGATTCACGTTTCAAAATGTCCTCCTAACTTGAGACTTGAGAGTTTTAAAATTTCGCCAATAAAAAAAAACATACATATCTTGTTCAGTCTTTCCAAGATGCGCTAATACTACAGACGCCCATAGTAGCGTGCTTAGATTTAATATGAACCTAACATCGGTCGCGCATTGATAACCCTCATATTTCTCATTAACTAGTCATAACGAGCATCGCTTAGAATAAATAAGTACCCATCGGTACCGCCATCATGGGCATCGCAGAGATTTCAGAAATAGTGCGGTTAAATTCGGGCATCGTGCAACTGAAAGATCGCACAGGTTACATGTAAGTCACGTTGACAGTCCAGCAGTAAATTCAACTGGTAACACAGAGATCCTTCGCGAATTCTTGTTTAGACTAGCCATCGGTGCCCGCTCTAACGGGCATCGCTTAGAATAAATAATCAGCCATCGGGCCCGTCATAAAGGGGATCTCTGAGGCGTTAGAAATGTATATTTTCTCTGAGTGCGGTGTATTTGGGGCATTGTGCAACTAAACAAACTAAACACGCAGCGTTTTAGGAGTTTAATTTTAACATTTAGATTTCAATGAAGTTGAGAAAAAAGTAGTTTGAAAGTCAAAAACTGGCCGAATGACTTTGTAATGGTGGTTGGTTGTTCCGCTTTCGTCCTTAAGTTTTCGTCGTCAGCCCATTAATCGTATATTGTCACCGGATGCAGATGAAAGTAGTCTGACTCTTAGAAATACACATTCCAATCATGTACATGCTTGCCAGTTGTCAACTTGTCATAAATTTGACAGCCCCGAAAGATGTCCGAAATGTGACACAATATTGCTCTGCTTTTTTATTGTTTAAGCAAAGTATAGCTTATTTGCTAAATGACTAAATAGCGTCGTCCATGTTTTACAGGAAACTGGAGGAATGGTATTAGTAAAAATCTGTTTGCATGCATGACAAGTAAATAGAGCCGTTAATCATAGTTTCTATTGCCTTTGAAAAGAGCAGGAATTGGATACCTGATCAAGTGTATACACTTTATCCGTACCTAATAAGCTAATAATATATCTCAGCTCAATCATCTGCGCCCCTAGACACTGAGGAAATCCTGTCTACGTGGTCTCTTCAGAGGTGTAATGTCAATCACTGTTAGCAAGGTAAAAATAAAGAAACCTTTGGATAGTTTCGTGTGACATTTTCTGTTGGTTGTCAATTGAGAGAAAGTGAGAAAGCTTGCTTTTAGTGAAGAACGTTATGTTATGCTCTGTACAGAAAACATAAAGAAAAGTACGGCTAAGGAAAGTAAAGTTGATGTATTTTCTTCCGACTCAACGAGGTTGAAAGATTGGTCAGTGGACACGAACGTTATGTCCCGTCCATGTTCCATGAGCGGCGTCATTTTTAGTGAACCTTAATGAAACAAGTAATACGGAAACAATACTGCTCGCTCATGCAACTAATAAAATAATATTCCATATCTTCATTTCCATTGTCCAACGGCATTCATCTTTTTTACTAACTTAAGCATAGTTCTATAGGTACTACCGCTTGTTTCCAGTTCCCTTATATAATGACGCTTCTTTCTCTTTCAGACTTCTGTCCAAATAGCAAAAGTAAAAAAATAAAACCTGTGCTTCTGTCGATAAAAGACACATCGGGACGCTGTGAAAGAGCCTTAGATTCGGGTAACCAATGAAACTCTAAGTGTGCTCTCTCACGCAGACCGCCTGGTCTGACGGCACAGTGACAGTTACAAATTACTTTCTCTAATGCACAATAATCAGACGGAAGTAATGAAAGAGGAGGTGTGTAAAATTCTTACTCTTAGCTGGTATGCAAAATCCCATCCGAGGGTCTTAGGTCTGATTTGGAATGTGGTTCAGTATAAAGGTTATTACCATCATTCAGTTCAGTACTATAACGGAATCACCAACTCTGTTCTAATCATGCTGCAATTTCCGAGTGTAAGTCCCATGGACCATTCTATTCTATTTAAACCCGGGGATTGTATTAATGCCTGTTTTACTCATCAGTTCTCCTATTCATTCTGTTAGATTGCGAATCCACTAACACATGCAGGTGACAGGAGAGAGTAGTGGGAGAGTGAGAGAGAGAGAAGAGGTGCAACAAATTCTACTATCAAGCTCATTTTCATTATTAAACTTTCGGATTCGTTCCTTTCCATGTCCAGTAGAGCAAATGAACTCGGGAGAATTCAATTAATTGTGGTCCATTCTATTTACAAAAAGAAAATACTGTTACCTATAAAGTTGGGTAAACAGGACTAATTAACTATTATGAATAATTGCTTCCTACTACATTCTCATTCATCAGGCTAAAGTTCAGTTATTATGAAAGTAAATGTGGATGTGTACAAAAAAGTTTTACGATGAAATTTTATTATTTACCTGTAAAAACTAGGAAGTCAGATTTCATTTAACAATAGGTACGATGTAACTTAACTTCACTAACTGATCAGTCATAATATATAAATTGTTTGGATTTTTAGACAGCTTTATGGAGATATACATATGTATAAAGTAATCTTAAAACTAAAATATGATTCGCTTAGATTTGATTTTTTGGGAAAGTCTTGTAAATGAATGATATAATTTATTAGGATGGCTTAAAATACGGTTCACGCTTTATGACTCTTTCACCCCTTTCATTTAATATCAATTAGGATAAATTCCGACAGTTAGTTGAGGGATATTAACGAAAAATGTTCTTGCCCCAGCCCTGATCATTCTTTGCATAGTAATAAAAATAATTGAACGGTAAACAATTGATTATCTCGCTTTGTTGAACTTGGTCGCTAAATCAATCATATATTATCGTGTGCGGTCGATATCACTAAAACGAATATCCGTAAAGGTAATAGCCATAAGTTATAATCCATAAAAAAAATTATCCATAAAAAAATATCCATAAAAAAAATTATCCATT